>PVJI01006985.1:0-81815 GCA_004026765.1 Micronycteris hirsuta | reverse complement strand
AAAAATGGGCAATAGACATGAACAGACACTTCTCGAAAAAAGACATAAAGAGGGCCCAGATTCATATGAAAAGATGCTCAACATCATTAGCCATCAGAGAGATGCAAATTAAAACCACAATGAGATACCACCTCACACCAGTCAGAATGGCCATCATCAACAAAGCAACAGATAACTGTTGGAGGGGATGTGGAGAAAAAGGGAACCCTACTGCACTGTTGGTGGGAATGCAGACTGGTGCAGCCACTGTGGAAAACAGTATGGAACTTCCTCAGAAAAATGAAAATGGAACTACCTAAAAATAAATAAAATCTTAAAAAAAAGAAGAGGATATAACCCTTGTAAACATTTATGCACCCACCATAGGAGCACCTAAATATGTAAATCCAGCCCTGATGAACATAGAGGGAGAGACCGACAGTAACACAGTCATAGCAGGAAATTTTAACATCACATTGACATCAATGGATAGGTCTTCCAGACAGGAAGTCAATAAGGAAACAGTGGCCTTAAATTACACACTAGATCAAATAGATGTAATTGATATCTTCAGAGCATTTCACCCCAAAGCAGCAGATACACATTTTTGTCAAGTGCACATGAAACATTTCCTAGGATAGACCACATGTTAAGACACAAAAATAAGTCTCAATAAATTTAAGCAGATTAAAATCATATTAAACACAAACATCTTCTCTGACCACAATGGTATAAAACAAGAAATCAATTATAAGAAAAATACTGAAAAACACACAAAAACATGGAGGTTAACAATGAATGAGTTAACAGTGATATCAAGGAAAACATTAAAAGTTACCTTGAAACAAATGAAAATGAGAACACAATGACCCAAAATCTATAGAATACCAAGCAGTTCTAAGAGGAAATTTATAGTGTTACAGCCTCTCTCAAGAAACAAGAAAAACCTCAAATAAACAATCTGACTTTACACTTAAAGGAACTTGAAAAAAACAACAAACAAGGCCCAAAGTCAGTAGAAGAAAAGAAATAATAAAAATCAGAGTAGAAATAAACTAGAGTCTAAAAATCAATACAAAAGATTAATGTAATCAAGAACTGATTTTTGAAAAGATAAACAAAATTGACAAACCTTTAACCAGACTCATCGAAAGAAAAAGACAGAGGACCCAAATAAATAATATCAGAAATGAAAAAGAAGTAATGACCGGCACCAAAGAAATACAAAAGAATGTAAGAAACTATTACAAACAACTATATGCCAAGAAATTGCATAATCTGGAAGGAATGGATACATTCTTAGAAACAGAATCTTCCATTACTGAATCGGGAAGAATCAGGGAATCTGAATAAGCTGATCACAACTAGTGAAATCGAAGCAGTAATTTAAAAACTCCCTAAAAACAAAATTTCTGGACAAGATGGCTTCACAGAAATTTTTGCCACACATTCAAATATGAACTAATACCTATCCACCTCAAATTATGTCAAAAAATTCAATGAGGGAAGACTCCGAAGCTCAACCCAGATGAAGACACTGAAAAAAGAAAAGTATAGGCTTCTATCCCTGAGGAACATAGATGCTAAAATCCTCAACAAAATATTAGCAAACTGGATACCTAAATACATTAAAAAGATCATACACCATGATCAAGTGGGATTTATTCCAATTATGCAAGCGTATTACAATATCTGCAAATCAATAAATGTGATATTCCACATAATCAAAATGAAGAATAAAAATAACATGATCATATCAATAGATACAGAAAATCCAGCAAACATTTATAATAAAAATTCTGAGCAAACTGAGAATAGAAGAAATATACCTCAACATAGAAAGGGCTACACATGACAAACCCACAACCAAATTATACTCATGAGGCAAAAACTACAAACATTTCCCTTAAGATCTTGAACAAGGCAGGGATGTCTGCTTTCACCACTCTTAGTCAATGATTTACTGGAAGTCCCAGCCACAGCAATCTGTCAAAAAGAAAAAATAAAACACATTCACATTAAAAAGCAACAAGTGAAACTGTCATTGTTTTCAAATGACATGATACTATATGTAGAGAATCCTAAGATTCCACCCAAGAAGTAGTAGAACTGATAGAGGAATTCAGTAAAGTAGCAAGATACGTAATAAGTAAATAGAAATCAGTTGTATTTTTAAATGCCAATAATGAACTAAGAAAACAATCCATTAATAATTATATAAAAAATACCTTGGAATAAATTTAACCAAGGAGGTCAAAGACTAGTACACAGAAAATTATAACACACTGGAGAAAGATACTGAAGATAATACCAATAAGTGGAAGCATACACTATTTTCATGAATAGGAAGAATTAACACATTAAAATGTATGTACTACCTAAAGTAATCTGTAAATTCAACAGAATTTCTATTAAAATGTCAATAGCATATTTTACAGAACTAGAACATGTAATTCAAAAATTTATATGGAATCACAGGAGACTCCAAATAGTCTCAGCAATCTTGAGAAAGAACAAAGTTGGAGATCTCACATTACCTGATATCAAAGTATTCACAATCCCATAGTAATCAAACAGCGTGGCACTGGTATAAAACCAGACATGTAAATCAATGCAACAGAATAGAAGACCCATAAATAAAGCCATACCTTTATGATAAATTGATATTTGACAAAGCGGCAAGAACATACAGTGTGGTGAAGAAATCTCCTCAATAAGTGGTGTTGGGAGAATTAGAAAGATATGTGCAACAAAAATTGAAATGAACCTACCTTCTTATACTGTACACAAGAATAAATGCAAAATGGATTAAAGACTTATCTGTTAGAATCAAAATGATAAAAATCTTAGAAGAAAACACAGTCAGTAGAATTTCAAACATTTCCCATAGCAATATTTTTTTCTGATGTACCTCCTTAGGCAAGGGAAACAAAAGAAAAATTAAACAAGTGGGGCTATATCACACTAAAGAGTTTTTGCACAGCAAAGGAAACCATCAACAAAATGAAAAGACAATCCCCTGAACATATTTGCCAATACATCTGACAAGAAATTAATATCCAAATTTATAAGGAACTTATAAAAATCAACATGAAAAAAGCCATCCAATTTTAAAAAATGGGTAAAGGACCTGAATAGGCACTTCTTCAAAGAGAACATACAGATGGCTAATAGACATATGAAAAGATGGCTATCATCAATAAATCAACAAATAACAAGTGCAAACAAGGACATGGAAAAGAGAAAACCCTCGTGCACTGAAGTTCAGTGAGAATGAAGACTGGTGCAGCCACTATAAAAACTAATATGGAGTTTCCTCAAAAAAAAATTAAAGATGGAACTGCCTTATGACCCAGCAATTCCACTTCTGGGAATATATCTGAAGAAACCTGAAACACTACTTTTAAAGAATATATGCACCCCTATGTCCATTATTTACAATAACCAAGATTTGGAAGCAGCCCAAGCGCCCACAGTAGATGAGCGGATAAAAAGCTGTTATATTTAGACATCGGAATACTACTGGGCTGTAAAAAAGAAGGAAACCATCCTCTTTGCAACAGCACAGACAGACCTGGAGAGTATTATGCTAAGTGCAATAAGCGAGCCAGGGAGACACAAACACCACATTGCTCCCAGACAGATACTGGCCTGGAGCAGGTCCTCCTTAGACCGATCTGTAGTGTGTGGATTTTTGACTTTGTGTAGGAAAGATTTCACATCACAAAGGTGATTTTGAGAGTATGTGTATTAAGGTTGGGACAGTGAAATACAAGAAGGACTTAGGGTAGAAAAAGTAATGAGAGCCTAAGTGGTGCTCTGCTGTGACTCCCTAGAAAAGTTGTAAGAAAGGAGGGAGTCGAGGCGGGGCTGCTTCTAACTCACCTGGAGATCAGAGAGAAGGTGGGCCCTGGAGACAGGATCAGGGAGTAAGCCCCAGTACAGCTACCGCTGCCCACTCTTCCCCTGGCTGCAAGTCTCCTGGGGACCCTTATAGTTTAGGAGGAAATAAAAGTTCATGCCTGAGAAAGCGCGTGGGCATTCTTCAGAGGAGCCTGCACTGAGTCTTTGTCTTGAGGATTTTTTATCTTTTTTCCGGCCAGCAAGAATCTTAGAGGAGGGTTTCAGCAGAATACTCATCAGCTTTCCAGGTGCATTTTCAATATACTAATGTGTCAGAATGAGTGCATAGGGAGATTCTTTGGTCTGCTACACTGTTTTACTTTTATCTTGGGTCTGCCTAGTTTGTAATGGGATTTTTGTTATTTGTTCCCCTGACTTCATCTGTCCTCCTGTTTAGCTGGAGCAAATGATATTAATTGGGTCTCTGTTCTCTATCTCCCAGACCAGGGAGATTTAAGCTGTGCATTCTCTGGTTAGGGAAGAGAGGTATAAACCATTCACTTTCAAGTGTCCTTGGTTAGGGAAGATAAGGCCTTCCAATTCACCAGCTGGCTGTAAATTGCTCAAACTGTTCCGCCTTGTTTAATTTTCTTATCTTAGTTTCTTCATTCCCCTTGCCCAGGAATTTCCCTAGCTTTTTACTGTCCTGTCACAACACGATATCACATGTATGTGAAATCTAATGAACAAAATAAAGTAACAAAAAAGTAGAAACAGACTTGTAGATACAGAGAGCAGACTGGGAGCTTCTCAGAGGTGAGGGGTGTCTGGGGGCTGAGTGAAAAAGGTGAAGGGATTAAGGAAAAACGTCCTCACAGACACAGACACGGTGTGGGGATTGCCAGAGGGAAAGGGCGCTGGGGAGGGGTGGAAGAGGCTAAACGGGAACAAGTGGTGATGGAAGGACACTTGATTTGAGGTGATTGCACACGATACAATATACAGATGATGTATCATAGAACTGTACACCTGAAACCTGTATAATTTCATTAACCAATGTCACCCCAGTAAATTCAGTAAAAGAATCAAACAAAGATGCATACCTTATGAATTAAATAATCCTAATTTGGACCTAATATATAGCACCCACCATGAAACTGAAAGAACAATTTCATTCCCTGTGGCCTATTTTCAAATTTGAATTTTTTATTGCTGTTCAATTACAGCTGTCCCCATTTTCCCCCATTATTCCCCGCTGCCCTACCCCCAACATCTCCCACATTTAATCTATCCCCCACCTCCCTTTTGTCTTTGTCCTTGGGTCCTTGTTCCTTGACTTGACCCTTCCCCTTCTTTCCCCCATATCCCCTCTCTCCTCCTCCCTTTCCAGTGGTTGCTATCAGTTTGTTCTTTATTTCCATGTTTCTGGTTCCATTTTGCTTGCTTGTTTATTTTGTTGATTAGGTTCCACTTAAAGGTGAGATCATATGGTATTTGTCTTTCACTGCCTGGCTTATTTCGCTTAGCATAATGCTCTCCAGTTCCATCCATGCTGTGGCGAAGGGTAGGAGCTCCTTCTTTCTTTCTGCTCCATAGTATTCTGCTGTGTAAATAAATGAGTGGATCAAACAACAGTGGTACATTTACGCAATGAATATTTTTAATAAACAGATATAATATCCAAAACACATACTTTGTATATAGGGTATGTTATTTATAAATCTGGCTTATTACATCGGACCAGCCACTGAATCTCTCTGATATCTTGTTCTCCACATCTGAAAATTCATTCTACCAAATTAGAATACATCATGTTTCTTAAGATGAAAAATTCTGTTTTAAACTATGGTCTGCATGAATTTATTTAATGTTATTATACAAAAAAAAACTTTAGTACATTGCTCTACCAGCTTTACTCAGGTCTAAAACAGATATATTTTCGTAACCAGTATGTTCCAGATACTACGCTATGCTGGAAATACAGAGTAATTAAATGTGGGGCCTGCACTAAGTAAGGTGATGTCAATTATAAAGAAAAAATATGTAAACTACTATAATATTATAGAATTGTAAGTGCTATAAAGAAATATATGTCACGCCCTGGCTGGTGTAGCTCAGTGGATTGAGCACGGGCTGCAAACCAAAAGGTCGCAGGTTTGATTCCCAGTCAGGACACATGCCTGGGTTGCAGGCCAGGTCCCCAGTGGGGGCCACGTGAGAGGCAACCACACATTGATGTTTCTCTCCCTCTCTTTCTCTCTCCCTTCCCCACTCTCCAAAAATAAATAAATAAAATATTTTTAAAAAAGAAATATATGCCAGATATTTTCAAATGGCATTGAAGCTTAAAATTGAACATGATCAATACCTTCTCAATGTTTCAAGGTGAGGGGTGGGTGCTCCTTGGACATTGACCCTTGCTCTCAGGAAAATAGATGTGTGGTAATATGGACAACCATTAGGTTCATCTGTTTTCCTTCTTAGATGAGAAACTTTATGAGAGAAAGCTTTCATGTCTCTCTCTTTTTTTTTTTTTTCAGGGCTATGTTCTGAAAACTACGTGCTATGACCACAAGTAGGTGCTCATTATTCGTTCAATGAATGGATCCTAGCAAAAAGTCTAACATAATCAACAATAGTCATTTTATAGCTTAATGCTCACTAATATTTATTTGTTTAAATTTAAAGTGCAATAAACCTTTATACATTACAATAGTGGATACGTATATTTAAAATATAGCAAAAACAGCCCCAAAACTTATAATTAGAAATATTAATGAATTAAATATAGCATGATTTATAGCTTATATTCAAAGATGCATCTATTATCCTTTTAACACTATATTTTAAGGACAATATTTAGAATTGCAGATTTATTCCACTTACTTGCACGAGCAGTAAATCAAATGCATTTCTCGTTTTCTATCACCAGGTAATAAATAGCTCTTACATCCTGTCAATAGCCATAAACCAGACCTCTTAACCAGTAGAAACTACTTTCTAAAAATTATGGGATATTATCTGACTTCAGGTTAATGTATTAGCTTGATTTGACAAAAATAAAAATCACTTGGATATGATTTTTCCAGCTGGGAACATCTTTCAATACAGCTCCTAGCCCTTCCCTGTGAGGTCTTGCTTTTTTCCTATGTCCTTAAACACTTCAGTAGCTTTGTGCTCTTTCCATCTGTGGGCATGCTGGTGGCACCCCCACATTTCTTCTCATATCGTTTTTGGTATTCCTATACAGCGGTATGCTTCATCTTTTTCAGGGAGCACAGGGAATAATTTAAATACTTTTAAAGATTATATTGTCCAACTTCAAATGGGCAAAACGTATTGTATAACAAGACATATTCTACCTGAACTAGCATATTATTTTCTTTGATGTATTAGCCATTAGTTTTAAGTGCTTTAATTATTTTACCATTTTTTTGTAAAATGATTTTAGCCTTGACATTCTGGTACACATCTTCTAATTTTGACCATTTTTTCATTTATTTTAATAAGTATTGTTTCATATGATTATTTCTATTATAAGTTGAGATCATTATTACAGCTTCTAAGTTCATTATTGCATATAAATTTATAACATTCTAATAAAATACAAAAAATAATGTGAATTGGTATAATAATTTTTATTCTTTTAATTTTATTTATTGATTTTAGAGAGAGAGAAGAAGGGTGAGAGAAAAGGAGGGACAAAGGGGAAAGAGAGAGAGAAAGAAATATTGATTTGTTGTTCTACTTAGTTATACATTCATTGTTTGACTTTTTTATGTGCCTTGACTGGGGATGGGACTTGCAACCTTGGTATATCCAGACAACAATCTAACCAACTGAGCTAACTGACCAGAGTCAGTATATTAATTTTTAAAGCTCTAAACATTGTGTTTTTAGGAAAGGGACATTTTTCTTATGATTGTTTCTGTAGTCTTGCTTTTAAATAGAATTAAGTATTCTTAGAAAAGAATTATTTTGATACTAATCTTCTGCTTTTGGTACTGTTATATTTATGCCAGTAAAAATATATTTTTATTCTTCAAAATTATTTTGTGTGTATTATCATATTCAAGACCATAAAAGCATTTAAAAAGTATCACACTTCACTTTGTGCTTTTTGAACAAGATATAGATATATGTGCTCTTATCCACCATTCATAAATCAGTGTGCAACCTGCTGTAGATTTTCCCTATGAAATATTAATATTGCATTTGACAAAAAGAAGCCATAAGGATGTAATATTTGTTTCATTGCTGAATACATAAAGCACAATATGTATGAAAATAATTAAGGTATTTTATAAATCAAAATGTCTTTGGCTTGTCAACAAAAAAAAAAGAAGATGAGAATTTACAAATAGACTTCATTTGTAAATAGTGTCTCACTAATGCCAAGTAAACTGTTTTGGAAACATTAAAGATGCAAAGTTGCAATGCTGCAATATGTTTTAGAGCCATCACTCCACTACTTTTATATTTTGAATTTGTAGCTTAATAAATTTTGGTAATCATCACCCATTGGAGGCATCTTCCAAAGGGGGCTTTATAAATAAGGGAGCACTACTGCCCTCTGGAGAAATTGGGATAAATGGATAGCTGTGTGATGGATGAAAACTTTAGGTAGACTCCTAGTTTATACAAGGGGATGTATTTACATAAACCTTTTTAATCCACTGATGACTCTTTGAGGTCTTTTTTTTTCTTTTTTAAATTCATATTTACAATTTGGAAATTTAGGGCACTCATACAATGTATCTAGTTCTCATGAACTTAAAAGTCTGTAAGTGAAAGAATAAGAATTTGAATGTGGGCACTGTGAAATTTATACTCCATGCCTCTTCGTTCTCTCTGTGGCTCTGCCTTGTGTGTGCCTAATTTGCCCAACTGTCTCTAACCATCTTTCTTGTATCTAAATATCACCCTTCTGTAGTTTTCTTTTACTCTCAGGATTGATTGTGTAATAACATTGAGGGTGCTTTCTCTCTCAAAAATATTTTCATTTAAAGACAAATCTTTACACTAACATGATAAACTGGTAAATGAAGGACAGCTTAATCTGGTTTGGAGATATATTATGCTTCTGCTTTTATAACTATGTTTCTTACTGTAGGGCCAAGCATTCCACTTATGCAGACATTAAAATTTTCATACTAGTCCCCTGATAGAATAAGCAATATAGCTAAGTGATTTTGATAACAGGCTTTGTATAAGAAAAGTATGCATTCAAATCTGAGTTCCACTAACTTCTGGTTGTGTGAGCCTTAGAAGTTTGTTTGAATTATCAGAACATTCATCTCCTTTGTTGCTTCATTTGTCAAATGATCCCTCAATGGTTGTTTGGAGGATTTGTGACAATATATTCAAAAGTGATGCTACTTAGTAGTGATTAAGAGCACCCTGTAGCCAGGAAAAATACATTAAGAAACAAAAGTACCTACAATGTATCAGGGATTATTCTAGTCTAGGTAACAGATGCCAAAATGTGAGTCTTTTAAGATGTACCTAAGAAAAAACATGTCCCCAGGAAAGTAGAATTGTAAGCTATTACCACTCCTCCACTCCACCTCTCTCTTTCTTTCTCTCTTGCATTCTTTCTTTCCATTTTCATTTGACTTTTCGTAACCTTCAAATACAGTCCTAAGTAAAATCATATTGAATCAGAGTTGAAAAAGCAAAAGAAAGTAGGATCAAGGAAATATAATTAATAGCCAGAAAATAGACAAGAAAGTCACTCAACATACCCCTACCCACATATGAAATGTAACTTTTAGGATATTATAAATTTTATACATACATATGTCTGACCAAACATAATGGATTTTTTATTGCTGCCTTAACTTATTGCTATAATCATAATAATTTGCTTGCAATATCACTATAAAATATCATGATGCCTTAAACCATAATTTTTCCTCATTGTTTTTATTTATTTTTTATTTTTTGTTTATGAATAGAGAATAATTGTGATAAGACCATTTTCAAAGACACCTGCAAAGGCAGGAATTAGAATTGATTATAGACGTTGCTTATGACAAACATTGATATTAGCAGAATCTAAATTATTTGGATGAAGAAGTTTCTAATAATATCTATCATAATAAGAATTGAATTGTCGCTTCAATGATCAATTTTCCTAATTAAAGTGGTTTATTGGTATGCCCCTTATTTTTATGATATTGACAAGTGCTTTAATATATTTAATATATTGAAAAATAACCTCACTATTTGCCAATCTTGTCAACTAAAATACGTTTCACAGCATTAGAGTCATTTTCACTCAGGACTGACAGAACAGGGAAGTATACATATCTGATGCTTACAGTTTCCTTGGGGATTTGTTTTTCCATTTGCCATCAACTGTTGTAAAGCATATGATATAAAAATGTATCCAAATAATATTCCAGTAGTTGTATTGTTTTAAACACAATGTATTCATTTATAGGTAATTTGTTACAGAATTTGATGGATTCTTATTTATCAGGCTGTAAATTTACTAAATAGATAAAATTTTGGAAGCGGTTATATTCACTTTTATGGTCAACATAATTGGACGATGGAATATTGGGAATGTTTGTCATCGGTTCATTTCTTGTAATGACATTGAAGGTGAGAATCTAAAATATAGTTATTTGCCTTTGCACAGATAATTTTATATATTTTAGGCTATTTTTTATGTATAATTTAAAAATAAGGTAAAATTCCAATAGATGTTTTTCATAAAAGCAATTTTACCAGTAACCCTTCGTTATTCATTTAATTAAATGCTGATGAGCTTTTAGATGGAATTTAGTTTCTTGATTCATTCACAAAGGATCATTAACATTTTATAAGTAGTCAACCCAAAGACTTAGGTGGAATAAAATTATTCTTACAAAAATGTGTCACATAGCTCTGTCTGCATCAATATCTACATATACACCTATTGATCATTTATCCATGGCCAAAGACACCATAAAACTGAGCGACAAATGGTAACTATGGAAATATATAGATTTGTGACAAGAATAATAATAAAAAGTATAACAAAACTTGTGCAAAGATGTAAAAGTTCAATAGTAAGAAATGAGTAAATTATGGCAAACTGAAAGTTCTTTCAAGATATCAGACTAGAAACAATGAAATAAAAATTATATATTACTTCCAGAGATGAGTTAAAAGAGTATTCTCAGACATGTTGTTTCAATGTTAGGCAACATCTATCAGAAACAAATCCATACCTTTATACTCACTTAATATTGGACAAAGGAGGCAAAAACATACAATGGGCTAAAGACAGTTTATTCAGTAAATGATGTTGAGTAAGACAGATTGCGGGTAAAAAAATGACACTAGATCACATTCTTAAATCACACACAAGAATAAACTCAACATGGATTAAAGACTTAAATGTTACACTCAAAATCAAAAAAATCCTAGAAGAAACATAGGCAGTAAAATAGCAAACATTTCTTGTAGCAACATTTTTTTATGATGTATCTCCTTGGGCTAGGAAAACAAAAGAAAAAATAAACAAATTGGACTACATCAAACTAAGAAGTTCTTTCACAGAAAAAAAAACACCCATAACAAAATGAAAATGACACACTTAATGAGAGCATATATTCACCAATATATCTGATAATGGGTGAATATCTTAAATTCATGAAGAACTTATAAAACTCAAATTAAAAAACAAACAAACAATGCAATTTTTAAAAAATGGGCAAAGGACCTGAATAGATACTCCTTTGAAAAGGACATACAGACGGCCAGTACACATATGAGAAGATGCTCAATGTTAGAAATCATCTGAGAAATGCAAATTAAAGCCACACTGAGAAATCCCCTCACATCTGTCAGAATGGCTAAAACAATAGATCAACAAATAAGTGCTGGAAGGATGTGTAGAAAAGGGAGCCCTCATGTACTGTTGGTGGGAATACAGCCACTGGAAAGCAGCATGGAGATACCTCAAGAAATTCGAAATGGATCTGTCTTTTCACCCACCAATTCCACTTCTGGGAATGTATCCAAAGAAACCCAAAACATGAATTTTAAAGAATATATGCACCCTTATGTTCATTGCAGCATTATTTACAACAGCCAAGATATGGCAGCAGCCCCAGTGTCCACCAAAAGATGAGTGGATAAAACAGCTATGGTACATTTACACAATGGATTACTACTTTGTTGTAAAAAAGGAAAAAAAAAAACTTACCCTTTCAATAGCATGGATGGAACTGAAGAACATTATACTAAATAAAATAAGCCCGTCAGAGAAAAACAAGTACCATACATATCATTTCACTTACATATGAAAACTAATAAACAAACTGAACTAACAGGCAAAATAGAGACAGACACATAGATAGAGAGCAGACTGACAGTTCTGGCCTGGGTGGAGGGGCAGTGGAAGGATCAACCAAAAATAAAAAGAAAGAGAAAGAGAAAGAACTTATGGACACAGACAAAACTGTGGTGATTGGAGGGGTGGGTGGAAAAGGGTATGGGGGATAAATGGTAATGGCAAAAATACAATACAAATAAATAAATAAATATCAAATAAATTTTAAATCAAAATTAAAAACACAGGCAGTCTGTAAACTAGTCTATACCAAGTCTTGGAATCCATCAATTAAAAAGAAAGGCACCAGGGTGTATGGACATATATGCAGTGATATGTACTACCTATTGTGAAAAAATTCAAAACAATATCCATTCTCAATAATGGGCTAGATATACTGTGTTGCCTCTGTATCACAATATATTATGAAGTCATTAAAATGAAATAGAATGCTATCAAATAATTTTGAAGAATTTTATTGTGTTATTAAGTGAAAAATAATATGAACTATTGTGAATTATCAATAGGGAAATGGATAAAAAAGATGTACTACATTGGAATGTTACTCATCCATAAAAAATAGTGAAATATCATCATTTGCAACAACATGGCTGGACCAAGAGGGCATTATGCTAAGTGAAATAAGTCAAAGGAAAATGCCACATAATTTCACTTATATGTGAAACTTAAAAAATAAAATAAAGGAACAAACAAAACAGGAACAAACTCATAGATACAGAGAATAAATGAATAGTTGTCAGATCAAATGGGGGTTGGATAGTAGGTAAAACACATGAAGAGCTTAAGAAGTATAATGCTAGATATAAACACACTCACAAAATAATAGGGGATATAGTCAATGATATCATAGCAACCATGTATGGTGCCAGATGGGGACTAGATTTATTGGGATAATCACTTTTTAAGGTTCTACAAATTAACTATGTTACATCTAACACTAATATAATATTGTATGTCAACTGTAACTGAAAATCATTTAAAGAAATAATGTTGATTAAAAATGATATATCTTATTTTTTTAAAAAAAATACAGCTTATAAAACCCTGCATTTGAATGTAATTATGTGAGTCCAGAAAAAAAAAAGTTGAGGAATACACCCTAGTTTATAAACAAGGGTTGTGTGTTTGGGAAAGTGACTAATGTGAGTAGCTCTGGGAATAGATGGAGAGAATAAATCAAGCAGTGGGGGTGGAGCTTAGGTAGAAAGAAAGAAAAAGAGAAAAAATGATGAAAAAAATAAAGGTACATTTTATTTTTATATACATTAGAATGTGCATTCTATCCTTTTGATAGTCATATTTTTTTGGTTCACAAAATAGATAACATTCTGAGAGATATGTGAAAATATACATTGTAAAGTGTGTGGTGGGGAGAAAAGAAGGAAAGAGAGAAGGAGAGGGAGGGGTGAGTAACAGGGAGAGGAAGAGGTGGAGGAAAGAGGGAGGGACAATATGTATAAGGTTATAAAAAATGAATAAAATAAAACTAATAGGTGAGTGGAAAGGACCCTACATTTCTTTATCTAATGTCTAATATTGCAAAGTAGCTCTCTAATTAAACATCTCCAGAAAGGCTAAGACATTAAAAGAATTGTTAGTCTTTATTTGGGTGTCGGTAGTATAAATTGGGATTAATTTTACATTGGCTCAACTATTTTATATTACTTAGGAATATTGTGCAAGAGAATAAAAACATTGCTCTATTCATAATGAACTGGCAAGTAATAATTTATCTCAATTTCATTCTGCATTTAATATAATTACTTATTCAACATACCAATGGGACCCGTGCTTCTATTTTTCAGAGTTAAGAAAATATAAACAATATTTATTAGGATTAAAAGCCTATTGTATATATGTACTATCCCTTCTTTACACACTCATCTTTCAAAGGACACTTTGGTTGTTTCCATGTCTTGGCCACTGTGTCTAATGCTGCAGTGAACATACGAGCACATACGTCTTTGTGAATAAATGTTTTCAAATTTGGGGAGTAGACACCTGAAAGGGGGATTGCTGGGTCTTATGGTAGCTGTATTGTTAATATTTTTAGGAACCTCCATACAGTTTTCCATAGTGGCAGTACCAATTTACATTCTCATCAGTAATGAATAAATTCTGCTTTTTCTCCACAACTTTTCCAACACTTGTTGTATATAAAATGGAACACTACTTGGCCACAAGAAAAGATGAAATACTTCCATTTATAACTTCATGGATGATTCTTGAGAATATCATGCTAAGTGAAATAAGATGGACTGAAAAAAGTCAAGAACTATATAATTTCACTCATATGTGGTATATAAAACTGAAAGCAACAAACAAATAAGACAAACAAACTATAGCCGCAGAGAACAGTATGGGGTTACCAAGCAGAAAGAGAGCTGGGAGAGTAGTACAGGGAAAAGAGAGTCAAATATACGGTGAGAGGAGATTCGACTTTGGGTGGTCAGCACACAATGCAATACACAGCATGTATTATAGAATTACACCCTTGAAACCTATATAATCTTATTAACTAATGTCACCCCAATAAATTGAATGAAAAAGAAAAGAAATATCCTTTATATAACAATACAAAAATCAATGGCTGACGTATTCTAGTAATAGCCAAAACTAGGCACTCGCTTCTCTTCTTTAGAAAAAAGTAGGTATAGACTTTTCTAATATTGTCTTTTCCTAACACTGAAAAAACAGTAAAGAGTTATGCCCTATTATCAGACAAATTATAACACGCAGGGAAGATGCGATAGCATTGCTTCTTTAAACAGCCTCATTTGGATGGAGTATGAGAAAGTGACAGAGGTAGCACTTGCTGAAATATAATAGTTCCCGCTTCAAAGATTCAGTCTTCACGGCAAACCTCTGTCACCTCTCCAGATGTTCGTGTTGCCTGTTGAGGCAATTGGAGAACAAAAGCTTTCACAAATCTAAATAAAAGGGGCTACCAGAAAAATTTTCTTTGATAAAAGTATATAATTCTCACAGAAATATAAAGATCGGAAATATAAAGTTTAGAAATATAAAAATCTAAACTTTAAAGTACAGGTTAGCTATATGCACATTTTCTTCTTTTTTATATCTCAGTGGGGCTAGAATTCCCTAACTATGAAGAATACAGACTTTTGGCCAAGAGGGAGGCTTAGGTAGATATACTTTGCGTCCTCGCACAATCAAAAGGACAACAACAAATTTAAAAACAAAAAATATCCAGAACTTCCAGAAAACTGAACTGTATGGAACTCTGACAACCAAGGCGATAAAGAAGAAACATTCACTCAGACTGGTAGGGGGGCCAAAGACGGGCAGTAGGGCAGAGAGGAAGTGCAGCAAGGTGACAGCTGGAGGACCTGGGATGGCAAGGTGGTGGCTGGTGGCACTGGAGATCCCACATTTGCACTGAAGATAAATGGGGAGGAACAACTAGGAAGGGAGACAGATCACACACCCAGAGTTCCACACACCACAGAAGTTCCACCTCTGGCTTTAAAAATCTGTGGGGATTGTGGTGGCAGGAGAAACTCCCAGCTTCATAAGAAAGATTGTTGGAGAGACTCACAGGGTCCTAGAATGTACACAAAACCACCCACCAGGGAATCGGCACTAGAAGGGCCCAATTTGCTTGTGGACAGTAGAGGAAGTGACTGAAAGCCAGCTGAGAGCCCAGCAAGAGGCATTGTTCCCTCTCTCATTCCTCCCCCACATACAGCGCCATGACACAGAGAAGTGGGTTGCCCCACCCCAGAGAATATCTATGGCTCCGTCCCTTACTTCATAACAAGTACACCAAGACAAAGAAATATGGCCCAAATGAAAGAACAGATCACAACTCTGGAAAAAGAACTAAGCAACAAAGAGAGAACCAATCTATCAGATGCAGAGTTCAAAACATTGGTAATCAGGATGTTCACAGAAATGGCTGAGTGTGGTTGCAAAATAGAGGAAAAAGTGAAGGCTATGCAAAGTGAAATAAAGAAAAATATACAGGGAATCAACAGTGAAGGAAAGGAAATCAGGACTCAAATCAATGATTTGGAGCTGAAGACATAAACATTCAATCAGAGCAGAATGAAGAAACAAGAATTCAAAAAAAATGAAGATGATCAAAAATATGAACAGTAAAATGATGACAAACTCACAATTATCAACAACTGAACCTAAAAAACAAAAACAAACTAAGCAAACAGCTAGAATAGGAGCAGAATCAGAGAAATGGAGATCACATGGAGGGGAGAATGGGGGAAAAGTTACAGGGAATAAGGAGCATAAACAATAGATACAAAATGGACAGGGGGAGGTTAAGAACAGTCTAGGAAATGGAGAAGCCAAAGAACTTATATGTACGACCCATGGACATGAACGAAGTGGGGCAGAATGCTGGTGGGAAGGGGGTGCAAGGCGGAGGGTAATAAAAAAGTGGACAACTGTAATAGGATAATCAATAAAATATACTTCAAAAAAGCACATAAACAGTACGTGTTTATGAATATTAAATGATTTTACAAAGGGTTCTTTACACTAAAGCCTTAGCATAAAGCTTTGAGTTCATAACATGAACTTTTACTCCTAATTGTGCCTTTGTTATTTTTAGTATTTTTTTATTTTAATATGTTCTAAAACATATCCACATTAAAATGATTTCTTCCCTGTGGAATTATAAATTTACAGTGAGTTTTCCATTGCTCACAGTACCAAAAACCAGCATGATGACATACACAATGTGCAGAGTGGCATTTAAAATTATTCAAAAATATCAGAGCAAAATCCAATACCTTAGTCAACAGAACTATCCTACATTGAAGATACTGAATTAAGAATTGAACACTAATATAAATCTTTTCTTCATTCTACATTTCGTCTCTAAAGGGTATCTCTTAAAAATACCTATTAAGACATATAGGGAACCGGTTTCTTTCAGTCTGGCAAATGTGACTCAGCCCTGTATGGAAAACCTACAGGAGCGAAGTGGTGGGCAGGAACCAGACCCTCAAACCGGGTTTTCCCATGGGAACCGGGCCTAGAAAATGCATCCAGACTGTTATGGCTTGCTCTTGCTAAAACTTCCTCACCCTGGTCTGAAACAGTAGATGTTATTGCCTATCTTCAAGGTAATTTCCAAAACCTGTATGAATTTTCCCAAGGATGAGCATAATCAGCTTGCCACCTTTCCCTTCTGCATTTGTTATTTGCATTGCCTTGATTGTACCTAAAATGTAGACAGCAACATTCTATGTAATAGATAATAAGACCCGAGAGAAACAATAAAAGGGTGCCCTCCTCTTGAGAGAGTGGCCACAGGACTCTCCTCTTAAGAGAACACCATGCCTTCTTTTTTTCTCCACAGGACCGCTGTAGTCAGTGCCTTTGTTCGCGTCTTCAGTCACAACACGCAGACTCTGAAGCTGGAGTCTGCCACAATGACAGTTCATGTGTGCATCAATCAGTATGACATGTCAAGGAATTTACATTGTTTTTGTGGCAGATAAATGTCCCCCTCCTATCATGAAAAAATAATATAGTCAAAAGCAGTCATATAATCGGTATCACATTGCAGAGGCTATATGTTTATTGATTTGTAGTGCCCTAAGCCTTCCTCTCTTCCTGGAGATAACCTTCACAAAAGGTCAGTTGCTCTCTTGGACAGTTAAATAGCATATTTACAAGTAGATACCTGCAGCAAGGTAGTAGGATACCAAATGGTGCGTAGCAAAAACAAATGAAACATTTTGACAGGCTGATAACCAGTTCAAGCTATGCTAGTTTCAAGGCAATTACAGCAGTTAGAACATATCAGACTATTCGAACATTAACTATATTTCTGTTAGTACAAATCTATATCCATTACATGATTAAAGTAATCTCTAATGCTACAAAACAATTCCCATTAGCTCACATAACATGTAGAGCTAGCTGGCAAAGAAAAACTATGAAATTGTGAGAAATTGTTCTGTAAATTTGACCAGATTAATTATTGTGGTTTGCCTCAGGAATCAAGTTTAAGTGCCTAAACACATTAATTTTATCAGAAAAATCAAAGGGAATGGAGGAAAATAATCTTTAAAGAATTTTTTTGCAAAACTCTTTTTCTTTTTTATAAGTCGCCGTGCATAACTTGGCATGAGCGTAATTGTTGGGTTTGCGTATATGTATTAAAAATCTAGAGCACTGTCACTACTATTATAAAAATAAAAATTTTATTGATCATGTCAAACTTGTACTTGGATCATGGCTCAGTGACATTATACCTGATTTTCTTTTACAAAAACAGCAGGTTAATACCTGTGCTGTGAAGTAATAGAATTTTTAGGCAAATATTTCTATAAAACTGTAACTTATTAGTTATAGAATACATTATTTTGAATACTTAAGATTTTCCATGGATTCATCTAGGCACTGGAGAGATATAGTAAACAAGTTACAGGCCCTATCTTTTTTATTCTAAAGGAAAAAAAAAACGCACCAGAAAATGAACATCACAATGCTGTCCATAACATGACATACACATGGCCGTGATGAAAAGAGATAACAATAGAGTGAAGAAGAGCTGGGACTAATTTGGCCAAGAATTTTGAGAAAGACATGATATCTTTTTATTAGGGGTATCTGAGATGATACCTGAAAGATGGGAAGAAAATAACCACCTAGAGATCTAAAGAAAAGCTTTCAAAACTAAAGAAAAACAAACATAAAGGCTGTGATATGGTGATAAACTTGCCATGTCCAAGGAACATTAAAGTGGATGTGGTTATGCATCAGTCTGTAAGGGAAACCATCCTACCATCCCAAGACAAAAACATTCTGAAAAGCTGTTAGGGATTGCTGGGAATTTTGCTGGAAACAGTTGATTCTCTCTATCTGTCTATCATCTATCTATCTATCTATCTATCTATCTATCTATCTATCTACCATCTATCTATTATCTATCTATCTATCTATCATCTATTTATTATCATCTACCCATCTATCTATCTATCATCATGTAGTCAGATGGAAGTGCAACATAACAGCAGAGCTCCAGTGGAAGGCAAAAGCCAGAATCTTAGAGTACAGTGAGAAGTCTGCTAGAATAAGAGGAAACCCGAAAAGGAAGCTGAGAAGCAGCGGTGAGAGTTAGGGGCATTGATGCACTGGTAGATGTTTAACAACTGACTTGCAGAGGGGTATAGGAGCTGATTTGCAGTGCTCATTAATTCCTGTTATGTGAACACTCTTGCTGTGGCTTATTTTAAACTAAAAGTGATGTCACTGAAGGTGGAGTTAGGAAGAGACATGCAGTAGCATGACATTACACAACACTCTAACCATCCATATCTAATAGACATAATAATGCCAAAAGCATCATAATAGGGAAATGTTGTAAACTATTTAGGACTAATAAGTGTTGAGTATTAATGTTTTTGAATATCATTTGTTTATTCTGTTATGTAATTTTTACAGTGACTGTGTTTAATAAATGGCTCACAAAATACTCAAAAGTTTAAAAAATCAGCTCTGATGAGCCAGTTCAAGACAGCAAGCACAGTTATGGGTAGGAGGCAGGTGAATTACATACAGATTCAGGCTTGATTCTCTAGGAAACAGTCACTGAGATAAAGTTAGAACTTTGAAAAGTTTTGAGAGAGTAGTATTTTTTAAACAAAAAGTGGAAAAAGCAGGATTCCATAAGGAGAACTGTCAGACTATAATATTGACTTGTCAAATTCAGAGTAAGTCCATTGGTGAGCTCTGGAGCAATGAATGTCCGTTAGAGGAGTCCCACATTAGTAAGAAATGGCTAAATTCTGTACTTGTGCTTTTCTCAGTTGTTGTCCAGGGATTATTCAAGATGAGCATGAACTGAAGAAGCTATCAGCTCCTTACAGACGGATGAGGAGTCTGTTCCTGATGGGCATCAAGTGGTACCTCTCTGTGGCTACCGCAGTTATTATGAAGTAAGGAATAACACAGTAGGATTATTTTTTTCTCTGTAATCCAGAGATATTTAAAAAATAGAAAATTCACTATTGGGAGTAATAAAATATAAGTCATGGGCATAAATGGTTTTCAACCTGACCAGTGAAAAAATACTGAACTGAGGAAAGGAGACTTCAAACATAGAGGTTTCTGTCAAATATTAAAGGGGAGTGTATGCACACTGAGATTCATGTATTGAAACTGAAAGACAATGGTACTAGACAATTCAGAAACTTTGAAATGTACCAAAAACATTTTTAAAAATTTACAAGCAATTTACATTAATAGAAAAAAAACAAAGTCCATTTCAGAAGAAAGATAATTTATTTGTAAGAAAATTTGAAAAAGATTAAGTAGTGAATAACTTTTGGTTTTTATTATACCCCTGCTTTTGTTAGGTGGAAGATAAGAATAAACAGCCAGAGGGGAAATAAAGCAAAGCCCCTGCCAGTGCAATCCGATCCTCCATGGAGGGTACAAGTTGCTGGTCAGAGGTCACAGCCAGTCCTTGCAGCTGACTGGCCTGGCTGAATCCCTCCCATTGACATGCCAACAGCAATCAAGTCTTAACTACAAGAGGAGGGTATTCTCAGCCCACATGGAGGGCATACCTTGAGTACCAGCTTGATGATAGGGGAGGCTGTACCCCTAGACCCTATACTATGTCTACTACATTAGGCCGTGCTACCAAGACAGGGAGTCATAGCAGCTCTACCTAATACATAGAAACCAAGACAGGGAGACAGCCAAAATGAAGAGATAAAGAAACATGGCCCTAATGAATGAACAGATCAAAACTCCAGAAAAAGAACTAAACAAAATGGAGATAAGCAATCTATCAGATGAAGAGTTCAAGACACTGGTTATAAGGATGCTCAAGGAATTTACTGAGGAACTCAAAAGCATAAAAAAGATCTAGTCAGAAATTAAGGATACGCTAACTGAACTATAGAACAACTTACAAATAATTAACAGTAGAGCGGATAAAGTTGAGAATCAGATTAATGATATAGAACATAAGGAGGTAAAAAACAACCAGTTATAACGACAAGAAGAAAAATGAGTCCAAAAAACAAGGACAGTGTAAGGAGCCTCTGGGACAACTTCAAGCATTCCAACATTCTCATCATAGGGGTGCCAGAAGAAGAAAAGAAAGAGCAAGGAACTAGAAATCCTTTGAAAAAGTAATGAAAGAAAAATTCCTAATTTGGCAAAGGAAATAAACATGCAAGTCCAGGAAGCACAGAGAGCTGCAAACAAGATGGACCCAAAGAGAACCACTCCAAGACACATCATAATTAAAATACCAAAGGTTAAATGCCTGTAGAGAATCTGAAATGCAGCAAGAGAAAAGAAGTCAGTTACCTATAGGGGAGTTCCCATAGGACTGTCAGCTGATTTCTCAAAAGAAACTTTGTAGGCTAGAAGGGATTGGCAAGAAATATTAAAAGTCATGGAAACTGGGAACCTACAGTCAAGATTGCTCTACCCAGCACAGCTATCATTTAGAATCAAAGGACAGATAAGAGCTTCCCAAAGGAAAATTAAAGGAGTTCATCTTCACCAAATTATTATTATATGAAATGTTAAAGGGACTTATTTAAGAAAAAAAATCAAAACTATGAACAATAAAATGGCAACAAATACATATCTATCAACAACTGAATCTAAAATCAAACTAAGAAACAAGAACAGAGACAGAATCATGGATATGGAGAGCGTTTTGATAGCTGCCAGGTGGGAGGAGTGTTTAGGGGTACCATGTCCAAAAGCTGTGATATCGTGATGTGGCGACTCCCTTCATGTTTTCTTTATAAAGTCATTAACATCTGCTGTTGTTTAAAATCAGCTTTATAAATAGCCCTTTTTTCTTGCCTCCTCTGAAGAAAAGAATGCTATTTCAGCAATTCTACTAATTTATCCTCCAATATATACCACGTTGTCTTCATTTCTCACCTGCCACTTAACTCTTCAAAATACTTTAACCAGGCCGAAAACATCAAACACCACAACTACTTCTTAAAAATGTCAACAATAAACACTAATTACCAAATCAAATTAAATATTTTGGTGCCTGTCTTACCTTATCTATCCTACCTTAAGTTAACACTGTAGATCCTGATTCTCTTGCCTTTCTTCTCCATTGAGTTTTTTTTTAAAGATTTTATTTATTTATTTTTAGAGAGAGGAGAAGGGAGGGAGACAGAGAAGGAGAGAAACAGCAATGTGTTGTTGCCTCTCACATGGCCCTCACGGGGGACCTGGCCCACAACCCAGGCATGTGCCCTGACCGGGAATCGAACCGGGACTGTCTGGTTCCCAGCCTGCGCTCAATCCACTGAGCTACACCAGCCAGGGCACCATTGGTTTCTAAGATAGTTTTTGATCATGTTTTCACCCTTACATCTCTAAACATTAAATTCTGGTCTCTATCTTAGGCTGTTTCCTCCTCTGCCCATTTTCAGATGCCAATATTTGTCCCATTCATATCCATCTATGTTTATTTTTACAATATTTCTTTCTTATCCTGTTTCCCATGATTTCTGCATTATATTTTATTAAATGATTTCGGTAGGCACTAAATTGGCCTCCCTGAAGCCACATTTGCACTTATCATTTGCAAAGTTGTCAGGAGAATCTTTATAAAACAATAGTCATACTTTAGGTTGAAACTTTAAAATGGTTTTCTTAGGCAGATAATAAACTTTTGACAGCAGGAAATGTGTCTGATTTTACTCTGCATCCTCAAAATGTAGTTCAGAGGGCATTCAATAATTGTTTAAGGAAAGAAAAAAGAGAAAGTGGGCCAATTGTTCAGACAATGCCAACTTAGTATGATAATGACTTTTTTTCTCTTGAGATAAGAAATTACAATAAGAGCTACAAACAAAAGGTAAACACTCTGGTATTTCCAAATAGTGGTTAAAACTTTGCAAGAAATAAAAAGAATAGCTGATAAAAAACACTTTTTTAGAGTGTTTGGATGAAATTAACTTATAGATAATATATGTTTATATATTATATACATTATATATTGTGTATTTATATATCATATACATTATATGTTGTATATTTACATTATATATAAATATATGTCTTCATTTGAGTGCATTTATATATTATATATCTACTAGAAGCAGGAAAGAGCCACAACATCAAAAAAAGTAATTTTTTCCTTCTAAATATTGCATCCAGAGAAAATGGTCTCAGTGAAAATGAAAGAAATAAAAGAGGCAAGGAGAGCAGAGTTCTGAAGCAAAAACTGAGATCGATAAGGGAAATTTCATTTTAAAAGAAAAGAAGAGCAATGAGCATATTTTAAAGTTGAGAAGGTTCTATTAAAAAATGGAGCAAGTGAAAAGGTGAGATTAGTTCACACATATCTATGTTATCCAATCACCATATTCTTAGGAATAGATTTCACTAAATGCATCTAAAATCACTTATCAATAGACAATAATACTTAGGAAGACAACACAAAGGTACGCTTTTACTTCATTATCAGTATGGATAATCTTTTAAATTATCATGCTTAATAATCCAGGTTATTTTGTGTTTTCTGGACAGGTCATGAGATATAAATATGAATCAACTGGGTTTATTTGAAAGCAAATATAGCTTGTTTACTCACAATGAAGATCAGGATGAGAAAATAATTTTTCTGGATACCAGTCTCCTATCTTACCTTTACATCCTTACTTGTCCAAAGATCTTTTTTTTTTGGCCTCTTTTAATTTTAGAATTTTTATTTTCTATGGATTTTAAATGTTTTCAGAGTTTTTATATATAAAATAGCTTTATTAGATTATTTTCTTGAGTGCTTTAAATGGGGATGATCTAGAAAAAAATATTGAATATTGGTAAAAATGGCTTCTTTATTATGCTGGACATTTATATATGAATAAACAGGTGGAAAATTTTTTACTTATGGTTGAACATGAAACAATACAGTTCCATGGACTTCCTAATAATATTATTTTATTTATAAATTTTTGGAAGGCAGAGATAAACCTGAATTCAGAAAAGCTATATCACAAACCATAATGCTTATTTTTAAACACAGTGTAATGTTCAAGCCCAAGGAAAACATATATTGAGCTTTGACAGGATTCAAATGTTAATTTAATAACATGAAATAAAGTTTTGTGGTTATTGAAATGCAGGGAGTTTGTAATTTTTCACAAGACCTACCATTGGATTATTGAAATTTATAAGTTGTATGATCTGCGCACACATGCACACATGCACTCAAAATGGATTACAGCACAGATGTTAGTGCTTGAAAGTCTCATTGTTTGTGAATTTGAACTATCACTGCTACTGCTCGGGGTCCCTGTGTGTGTTCCCTGCGAATACTGCCTAAGTATTCAGTATGTGAAACTGGTTCCTAAACATCTTACATAGAAGCCATAGAGCTAAAAAGTATGTATGATAATCCTGTCTTTCCTGAAAACAATGAAAATACTGCAGTAGGATAAACATGATAAATATTGCTATTTCATGTCTCTAAAGTTATATTTTATAACAAGAAATAATAAATAAAGTTAGTATATTTCATTTGACTTTTCCATATGACTTTACCTAGTAAACACATTATCCAAAAGTTTAAAATAGTTGAACTAAACATATAATTCAAACCATAACAAATATAGTGTAGTTTCATTATTTTATTTATTTTTAGATAAAGATTACCATCTTTACTTGAATAATTATTTGTCTTTATAATTGTAATTTTTTGAGAAATATAAGGTGTAATATATATGGTTTAATTCTTTTTATGAAACAAGGAGGAAATTGTATCTAAAATTCTTAGTTTAAACATACCTAAATTCAATTTTTGGATTAAATGAAACTGTCTGTGCTTAATTCTCACCACTCAACTTGGCACATAGAGTTTTTACAAAGGGTGTGCTGTGAAGAAAAGGGATGTGATTTGGAAAAGGTTTTTGAAGTTTATAATAACTTTCTAAAATATGAAGGATACAAAAGTATTATCCACATAACGTAAACTACAGAAATTATGGCTCCACACAATTCTTGCTCGCTGTGGTACAATGGGAAGCCATTCGAAGCAAATTCTGCAATTCAGGATCCGTGGGCGATGCATACTATACCACGGACGACAGATTCAAATGGGTCTGAATTTAAATTCCATCCATTCTCTTGATCGCTGGCTGTTCACGTCCTGTGACAGCAGTCTTGAGTCACTCGATGTTACTTCTGCCTGTTTCCTCATCTAACTATGAGCTACATAAGGATTCCATTGGAAATGCATGTAAGTGATATCATTATTGTAGCATATAAAGAATGTGCTATGAAAACTGGCTTTTTAAAAAAAGAACTTAAAATTTTGATATTAGATGCAATTGATATGGTATAATTTGTAATGCAATATCCTTTTTATTTAATATTTAGTTCAATATTATAGTTTTTTTTAATTTCAATGTATTGTGCATTTGAATTGTCACTAAATGTGGTTTTAACTCTCCAAAATTATTATATTAAGTTCTTATTTTATTGTTTTCTAGATGAGTTTTATTTTAATTTTTTAAATATGTTTATAGATTTTAGGGTGAAAAGAAGGGAGAGAGAGAGAAACATCAATGTGAGAGAGAAACATTGATCAATCGAATTCCATATGTGCCCTGACCAGGAATCGAACCCCCAAACTTTTTGTGTAGAAGATGATGCTTCAGCCAACTGAGCCACACCAGCAAGGTCTGTAAGTTAGTTTTTAACTGTTACTTAAAATAAGATAATTTTTAATTTGTAAGTATTTATATTTTCTGCATACCCCTTCAAGCTGTGATGGTTGTTAAGCTGTAAACATAGGTATTTAGAAAAAGTAGAACTAACCCTTGAAGATGAGTTTATTTATACACATGTGAGTCTTCATTTACTACTCTGGTACATAGCTAATATGTATGCAAAGTCACTTGTAATTCTCCCTTAAAAATGTAGCTTTTGAATAATAAGGACTAAGAAATATTTTAAAATTATAGATCATGCAAGCATACCTTCTCAAATTTTACAAAGAGCTCTAAAAATCATTGTTTTATCTTTAAAAAGTAATATATTTCAAGATTAATAGTATTTTAGTCTAATATAAGAAACATTTATCTTTAGGAAATTAGAGATTTTTTTCTGCCAAGTATGTGTTATTCAATATAGTGGGCACTCATTATTAGAAATGATCATAATTAATTCACACATTTTCTTTTATATTTCAGGAATACCTTCCTTGTTTTAAAAATGCAGAAGCTGTAACATTAAGGAATCACTTCTCCAAGGTCGAACAAAAAATCACATACTGGAATTTCAAATAATTTTGTCTAAGTGGTAGCTGAGTAGTTAGAAGTTGAGCCCGTTTGCTCTTGCTCCCAACTCAAATTCTAAGCTGATCTTCCAACAAATAACCTGAGCAATCAATGGAATCTTACCTGATATGAAGTTTTGAAGGCAAGGATCACAGAAGACACCACGCAAAGGGCTGTAGTGAGATTTTATAAATTGAAGGGGAAATACCCCATGTATGGTTCCTGCAGCAGTGGGAAGACTAGTCAGAAATCACAGCTTTGTAACTCCCTCCCCACCCAGGTCACGGTGCCCCAGTCCCACACAGGGAACTCCAAGAACCTGGCGCAGAGTGACTTGGGAAGATATACAGAGTGGGGGAGATTCAGGCTACATACACGGTGAGCAGTCCATCCATAACTCTAGTGCCAAACACCAGCCAGGAGAGTGCCAGAGAGATAGAGGGACTCTATCTCCCAAAATGATCAGGAGCCACACCTGGGTCAGACGAGTCACGCTATAGCCAGCTGTGACTGTGGGGGTCTTTTTGCTTTTTGGAGAGGTGGTGTGCAGGAAGAACTGGACAATGACTCAGCACTGCAGTGTTGGTGCCACAAAGAAACTTTATAAAAGGGGATCTGAAGCGTGCTGGGCAGGGACCCCATATGCAGCTGTCCTGCCAGCAAAGGGACGAGATTGAAAGCACAGTTTACCCTCACTGAATAAAGTTGGCCAGGGAGATCAGAAATTTGCACAGCAAAAATATTTCTGGGCCCCAGCCCAGTGTGGCTAGGAAGCCAGGAGCTACACAAAATGGAGAGTTCAAGACTGTGTCTACTGCAAGGGCACTGGGCAAAAGTTGAGCATCTGAGATTACGTTTAGTTAGGAAGAACCCCCATCCCCAGCAGAGTTCAGACGTCTGGGAAGGGAGGGACATACCCAGCCCCAACCTCTTGCAGGATTGCAAGCACTGTATCCAAATGGAAACTCTGTGGTAGTCAGGCCAGGCTCAAGAACCCCTGGCTGGATGCATATCCACAGGCAAAGACAGGAAGAGAAACTCCAAAAGAGACCATTTTGAACTTCTCTTAGGGAGAAAAACTACACTGGTTCCTAGGACCCTATTCCACTGAAGCCAGCAAGACAGAGAGATGAGAATTCAGTGCACCAAGGGGTAATCAGAGCCCTGCCCAGCCTCAGCCCTCACACAGAGCTGCCATCAGCAGGAAGCAGGAAAGAGCTGACCACCTTACACAGATTGACCCCTCCCTTGAAACAGACAGCTAGTACATCAGAAACTATACATTATTGAAAATAAGCTTTGACAGACACAGATGGGTAGCACACGGGTAGGGAAACACACCCACGGTATTCCCAGAAGACTGAACAGCACCTCCCAGGGGAGATCCCAGGGGTTCACCTTCCCAATCATGATGGAAATCCCCTCTAGAGGCAGGTGAAATGGTACATGCAGCGATGGCAGAAGTTGGATGACCCACTCCTGGACCTTGAGCTCATAAAAAGCCAGAGGCAGATTCAGAAGGAGAAAATGGAAAGGAAACATAAAACTCTGCCGAGACAAATTCCACTTTGTTCTTCTTCATTATTTGCATTATTTTTTTGTCACACATAGCCTTTTAACATTTTTCTTTTTATTCAATTATATTACAATAAATTATTTTGTCTTTTTATTCCTTTTATTTATATTTTATACATTAATTTCATTTTTATTTCAAATCTCACATTGTACTCTTCCCTTGTCTTATGCCAGTTTGCCTTCTTCCTTGCCTTTCTTATTTTGTCTTAAATTTTATTTTCCAACTTTCTTTGCAATGTTCCTATTTCTTACTCTTACTATTTCTCTTCCCTTTATCCTCTCTAAATTTATTTATTTTTTCTGTTAGTCAGCTCATAGTCTTTTTCCATTTCTTATGATATTGTTATTTTCTTTCTGCCTTTATTAATTCTTGCTTGTTTGTTGTGGATATTTTGGTTATCACCATTTTTCTTCAATTTCATTCTTATTTGTTCACTATTTCTCTTCATTTAAAATCTTATGGTTTACTGTCCCCCTCACTTACTCCATTTTGCCTTCCTTCTGCTCTTGCTAATTTACATTTGAAATTTTATTTTTCCCTTTATTAGCCTGGATTCTATTCTTTACTCTTATTATTTTCCTCCCTCTATGTTCTCAAAATCATTTTTCTTTACTGTAAACATCTCATATTATCTTTTATATTTCTTATAATATTCTCATTCTATTTCTACTTTCATTAATCTTTGCCCAACTGTCATTGTTATTGACCTTGTGGTGGTTTTTCTTCAATTTTTTTTCTATTGGTCCAATATTTTTTAAGTTTTATTTCAGACCTCATATATACTCTTCCCTTTTATCACACCATTTTGCATCCCTTTTCCCTCTTTTATTTACATGTTAAATGATATTTATCCCTTTCTTCACCTTGTTTCTATTCTCTACTCTTATTATTTCTCCTCCTGCTTCCCTCTCAAAATCACTTCTTCCTTCCTTTAGTCATCTTATATATATTTTTCTTATCTTATAAAATTTTAATCTCTTTCCACCTTTATTAATTTTTGCTCATTTGCTTTTGATATTGCTGATATGGTAGGGAGGTATTTTTGCTGGTGTTGGTTTGGTTTTCTGGGTAGTTTTGATTTGTTCTGCCAGCACTTGTACAATGGCATATAAGACAAGGTGGAGGATGTGACTCTAAGTCAGCCAGCCGGAGGGGAGAACCACCAACAAATGAACCATCAATAATCAAAGCCCAATTACAAAAAGAGAGCAACTGAACAAAGGGCATCCCCAGAGTGTCTAGCTCAAAGAAACTGCATCACTGAGTCCCACAGGCTCCTACCAGGGAAGGCCACCCTACGAAGAAAAGGAATCAAAGCAGCTCAATCTGATATGCATAAACAAACAAAGAGAGGCACCTAAAATGGGGAAACAAAGAAACAACACCTAATTTAAAGGAAAGGAGCAGTTGCCAGAAAAAAGAGCTAAATGACACTGAGGCAAGCAGTTTATCACACATAGAGGTCAAAGTAATGGTTATAAGGATGCTCAAGAAACTCAGTGAAAAATACAAGGAACTGAGTGCGAACTACACCAGCATGAAAAAGGACATAGAAACTATGAGTCAGAACCAGGTGGAAAAGAAGAATACAATATCTAAAATGAAGAACACACTAGAAGGAATTGATATCAGGCTAGATTAAGCAGAGGACCAAATCAATGATCTGGAAGACAAGGTAATTAAAAAAAACAAAACAATCAAAGCAATAAAACAAATAAACAAAAGACTCAAAAAAGAATGAGGATAGTTTAAGGGAGCTTCAGAACAACATGAAACATAACACATGCATTATAAGAATACTGGAAGTAGAAGAAAAAGAGCAAGGGATAGAAAACCTGTTTGAAAAAATAATGACAGAAAATGTTCCTAACTTGGTGAAGGAAAAAGTCACACAAGTTCAGAAAGCACAGAGGGTCACAATCAAGATGAACCCAAAGAAGCCAACTCCAAGACACATCATAATCTAAATGGCAAAATTTAAAGACAAAGAGAGAATCTTAAAGTCAGCAAGGGAGAAACAGACAATAACATATAAGAGAGATCCAATAAAGCTATAAGCTGATCTCAACAGAAACACTACAAGCCAGAAGGTACTGGCACAAAATTAAGTAATGAAAAGCAAAGACTTACAACCAATACTACTCTATCCAGAAAGGTTCCCATTTAAAATGGAAGATGAAATTAAGAGCTTCCCAGACACACAAAATAAGGCTAAAAGAGTACACCTTCACCAAACCAGCATTGCAAGAGATGCTAAAGGGATTCCTTTAAGAAAAAGAACAGAGAGAAAGAGAAAGAGGAAAAAGGTACAAAGGAAAATCATCAATGAACAGGTACCTATCAATAATAATCTTAAATGTAAATGGATTAAATGCTCCAATCAAAAGGCTTACGATAGCTGAGTGGGTAAGAAAAAGTGACCTGCATAGATGCTGTCCATAAGAGATCTTCCTCAGAACAGAAATCTACACAGGCTGCAAGTGAAGGGATGGGAAAAAAATATTCCAAGCAAATGGAAAGGAAAAGAAAGCTGGGGTAGCAATACTAATATCAGACAAAATAGACTTCAAAACAAAGGCCATAACAAGAGATAAAGAAGGTCACTACATAATACTTCAGGGAGCAGCCCAACAGGAGGTTGTGCAACTTATAAACATATATATGCCCAACATGGGAGCCCCTAAATATATAACAAAATATTGGAGGACTTTAAGAAAGAAATTGACAGCAACACAGTCATGATAGGGGATTTTAACACCAAACTGTCAACAATGGATAAATATTAGAAGCAAAGATCAACAAGGATACCGTGGCATTGAATGACAATCTAGATCAAATAGAATTAATTGATATTGACAGAGCATTTCACCCCAAAGAAGCAAAGTATACATTTTTTTTCAAACACATATGGATCATTGTCAATGATAGACCATATGGCAGGACACGAAACAGGCTTAACAAATTCAAGAAAATAGAAAAATATCAAACAACTTCTCAGATCACAATGGTTTGAAACTGGAAACCAACCTTAAAGAAAAAAAACCCTTAAAGTCGTTAAAATACATGGAGACTGAATAACAGGTTATTAAATAATGAATGAGTTAACAATGAAATTAAAAAAGAAATTAGACTTCTGGCAAAAATGGAGGCGTACGTAGATGCACTTTATCTTCTCACACAACGAAAAGGACAACAAAAAATTTAAAAACAAAAAATAACTAGAACTGCTAGAAAACCAAACTGTATGGAAGCCCGAAGAAAAGCAATGAAAGAAACATTCATCCAGGCTTGCTGCAGTAGTGGAGATGGGCAGCCAGGGTGGAAAGGAGAGGACTCGTGGCAAGGTGGCAGCTGGAGGACTGTAGTGGGCAAGGTCATGGCTTGCTGACAGGGTGAAGCAGAAGCTGGCAGAGTGGGTGGTCCCACATTTGTGTGTGGATGTATCGGAACCACTGAGGACCAAGACAGACTACGCAACCCGGGTTCAGGTGCAGGGAAATAAAGCCTCAAAACCTCTGACTGAGTGGAAGGAAGTGGAAGGGATTAGTCAAAGAATATGTATGAATGACCCAGGGACATGGACAATGAAGAGGGGATTGACTGTGGGAGAGAAGACTGGGCTGGGTGGAGAAGGACAAAAGGAAAAAAAAAAGTGGGGCGATTGTAATAGAATACACGATGAAAAAAAAGTAGGGAAAAAAGGAAATAATTCTAACTCCAAAGATTTTGTTCTCTTTAACATCACTATAGAGCTCCTGAAAGTCAGTGGATAAATGGTTAAGGAGATATTATTACTGCTCAAGGAAATATTGAGATCTCACTTATCCTAATATGTGAATTTCAGGATCAATTTTATTCATCAGTTTCATAGTGAAATAGTGCTATAGAATCTTTATGCTTTGATTTTCAAACTATCACCTGGATATTTTATAGCTAGAGCTCACAAATCTAATCATTATTTAGAGTTTTCTTTATGTTTTCTAGGCATATCATTCTTTGCAAACCTTTCTACCACAAAATGATAACACTTTCTTCATTATGATTGTGAAGAAAATGTGACATCCAGAGGCTAAATAATTTTCTAAAGGCCAAATAAGAAGTCACACAGTGAGAATTAAAATACTTATTTTTCACTAGGCTGTTTTTCCACAGAAAATTTAGCCACATTGTGGAAAAGGAGAGAAGATTGGGAGAGAAGGTAAGAGGCTGGGAAGGAGAGAGGAAAGAATTAGACAATTTAAAAGGAAACATTTTAAAATGAGGGTAGAATCAAGTAAAGTTAATTGTCTTCAACATAACTAAAAGCTTATTACGTTTCTAGTTTAATCTTTAAGGATAAAGGAAGAAAAATATCACTTTTGAAATACCCACAGAAAAATAGATTACAATATCAAAATAATCATGGGCGCTTCTGGTCAAGATGGCAGCTTAGGCAGACATGCCTTGCTTCCTCCCACAACCACATCAAAATTACAACTAAAATATAGAACAACCATCACTCAGAACCATCAGAAATTGAGTTGAATAGAAGTCTGACAACTACAGAATTAAGGAAACTATACGCACTGGCATGGGTAGGAAGGGCAAGGATGTGGATCTGGCTGGTCTCTCACCCACGTATGGTAGATAAAAATTCAGGAGGGAGATCTCAGGAGCAAATAGCCCCAAGCCAGGCCTCCAGCCCAGGGTTCCAGTACCAGGAAGATAAGTCCTCAGAACTTTTGACTACAAAAACCAGCGAGGATTGAGTCAGTGGAAGGAACTTCTGGAGCCTTAAGCAGTTCTAAAAGAACCCACACAGGGACTCATCTACAGAGACTCACTCCCTCTGAGCTCCAGCACCAAGGTGGCAGCTTGAAGGGTACCAGTGACATACTGGGAGATGCTGAAGTGTCTGGCACCAGTAGAGCAGAGGCCATTGTCCCTTTTCTGAGTCCTCCCCATGCAGAGTCATGGAGCTGGCAGGCTGGTGCCTTATTTGAGACTCCATCAACCTTTCTAACACTGTTTGACCTACCTTGGAGATCCCCAGAGACTCCATCCCACCCAACATGCAGGCTTACTCAATCTATTTTTCCATATGAATAACTGGTCTTGGTTCATGCTTCACAACTTCCTAATCTTATCAAACAAGCAACAGATGGCCCCAGTGATCTAAGACAGGGCACTTGCAGCAGCCAGATTAGATTCACAACTTGGCTTCATGCGGGATTCTCCAAGCCGAGCACAAGAGGCAGCCTTCGCAGATTGCTTTAGAGCACAGGAAGGGAGGCCCTGGGACAAACACAGGAGGAAGCTGACCTTGGCCTGCACCACCTGGGAAACCCCAGGGCCAATACACCCAGTGGAGAGCTACAGACTGTGACACAGCATCGTCATATTGCCCTTGCACAGCTGATCCTCCACAGAGGTAGGAGGTTCTGCACAGTGGCGACAAGCAATCCTTGCAGCTGACTAACCTGGGTAAATCCCTCCCATTGATTTGTTAACAGCAACAAAGGCTCAACTACAGGAGGAGGGTGTATTCACCCTACAGGAAGGGAACACCTCGAATACCCAGCTTGGGCAATAGGGGAGGCCATGCCACTGGACCTTACAGGACACCTAGGACATTAGGCCATACTACCAAGACACAGAGTCAAAGCAGCTCTACCTCATACATAAAAATAAACACAGGGAAGCTGCCAAAACAAAGAGACAAAGATACATGGCCCAAATTAAAGAATAGATCAAAAGTCCAGAAAAACTGATAGAGTATGTAGTGAAATAAAATGGAGATAAGCCATCTATCAGATGCAGAGTTTAAAACCCTGGTTCAAAGATGTTCAAGGAACTTAGTGAGGACCTCAACGGTATAAAAATTACCCAGTCAGAAGTGAATTGAAATAAAGAACACTAATTGAAATAAAGTACAGTTTACAGGGAACCAACAGTAGAATGGATGTAATTGAGAATCAAATCAATGATTTGGAACACAAGGAAACAAAAAACCACCAATCACAAGCAGAAGAAGAAAAAATATTCTAACAAAATGAGGGTAGTATAAGCAGCCTTTGGGACAACTTCAAGAGGTCCAACATTCACATCACAGGGGTGCCAGAAGGAGAAGAGAAAGAGCAAGGAACTAGAAATCTATTTTAAAAAATAAAGAAATATTCCTTAATTTGGTGAAGGAAATAGACATGCAAGTTCAGGAAGCACAGAAAGTCCTAAACAAGATGAATGCAAAGAGGCCCACTCCAAGACACATCATAATTAAAATGCCAAGGGTTAAATGTAAAGAAATAATCTTACAAGCAACAAGAGAAAAGCAGTTACCTACAAAGAAGTTCCCATAAGACTATCAGCTGATTTCTCAAAAAAAATTTTGCAGACAAGATGGGGCTAGCAAGAAGTACTCAAAGTGATGAAAAGCAAGGACCTACAACCAAGATTACTCTATCTAGCAGAGCTACCATTTAGCGTGGAAGGGCAGATAAAGTGATTCCCAGATAATGTCAAGTTAAAGGAGTTTATTAACATCACTAAGCCATTATTACATCAAATGTTAAAGGGACTTATTTAAGGAAAAAAGGTCAAATCTATGAACATTAAAATGATAGCAAAGTCACAACTATCAACAACTGAATCTAAAAAGTACAAACAAAAATACAAACAAACTAAGCAAACAACCAGAAAAAGAACAGAATCATAGGTATGAAGATCATTTGGAGGGGTATCAGCTTGGGATTAGAAAAAGGGAAAGAGGGAAATGGTGCAGGGATCAAGAAACATAATTGGCAGGAACAAAATAGATGGGGGATGTTAAGAATAGTATAAGTAAGGGAGAAGCCAAAGAACTTACACGCATGATCCATGGACATGAACCATGGGGGTGGGATTGCTGGAGAGAAGGGAGGTACCAGGCAGGGGGGGAAATAGAAAAAAAAAAGAGGGAAAACTGTAACAGCATAATCAATAAAATATACTTGAAAAAAGAAATAATCATGATATGGAGTCATGTGAGAGAAGGCATTCCTAAAGTGTCTGAGAAAGCCATGTAAGGCTTTGAAACTTGTTGCTTCTGAAGTCCACTGCTCCAGGGAACGAGAAAGGATTCCACTTTTCAAGCTTCCATGGGAAGAGTTGACTAAAGTCAGAACTCAAGCACTCTGATAGCAATAAGGCAAATAAACAGGATGGCTTTACTTTTTTATGAATTCTTATCTATGAGATGAAAAACCATCCTCCATAGTTTGGAAACATGGAGAGAGTTCACAGTGATATATTTAAATAATTGACAACCTTTCCAACCAACTCATTATTCTCATTTCTTCTTCTTTTATATAATTTTATCAATTTTTTCAATTATAATTTATTTACTTTTATTATTATATTTTCCACTTTTTCCATATATCTAGATTTTTTAAAAACACAATTTTGTTTTAAAGATTTTATTTATTTATTTTTAGAGAGAGGGGAAAGGAGGGGGAGAGAGAGAAACATCAATGTGTGGTTGCCTCTCAAGGTCCACCTACTGGAGACCTGGCTCACAACCCAGGCATGTGCGCTCACAGGGAATCAAACTTGTGACCTTTTGGTTCACAGGCTGGCACTCAATTCACTAAGCCATATGAGCCAGGGTCATATATCTGGGTTTTGATAATGGTCTCTTCCATTGGTTTAACAATTGTTATTTGGGAGTTAAATAGCCAGTAAGAAGAACACTAACATTCCTCTGTTTGGTTTATCACCAAACAAGTTTCTGAAAATATGAACTTATCACTTTCTACAAGATATTTGCAATATAGTTAAGTGATAATATCAAAGGCAGAAATTAGCAATATGGGTAGGACCTGAAAATCCTGCTGAATCATCCTGATTTGGATACTCTTCACTGGCCAGGTCCTGACAAGCAGAATGAATAGTTCAGAAATTTGTCTTAAAAGACATGAAATGGGAGTTAACCAAAGTTTCAAACATGTAAAGTCAAGAAAAAAGGAATAAAAAAATAGAATTATTTTATTCAAAAATTAGTAGAGGTGGTGAATTTTTCAATAAATTAAAGAAATTGACTTTGTATCTTGCCTCAGAAAATGTTCAAAAGTACAGGCTGAAAGTATAGAGAGAGAGAAGGAGGAGGAGGAGGAAAGAAGCAGAGAAAAGGCTTTAAGATAAAAATTTGGGTTTTAATTTTGGTTTTATTATCGTAATTACTACTAACTGGATCTGTGGCCTTAAAAGAGAAATTTAGCCTCCCTGAACATTATTTTTGAATCCATTAGATAGTTATATCTATCTCATAATACTGTTACAGAAATTTATTGAATAATGTCAAAGTAGCTTGCAAATTTTATAATATTTAAAAATGAGTGGTAATATTGTGGATACCTTATATTCTAAAACTGATTGTAAAATTTACTACATAGAATATTTTAAATGACTGATTTTCAGGCTGTAAACATGAGGTTTCCAGAAGTTAGAGGTTTAAAGATTTTTCTTTTCACTTTATGATAGATTATAACTATTTCAAAAATTATTAATAGTTGGCCAGAAAATATGATAGTTTTCGGTTCCACAGAGGATAGTGCAAAAATATTTCCTAACAGTTAAAAAAGTGGAATATATGGCTTAAACATTCAGTAGTTAACTAGGTTTCTAGTCTTGGATTGACTTTTTAGATATGTTTTATATGTTTATCTGAGAGAAATTTAAAATATTAATATTAGACTCTTGAGGTGTACTTGGATACTCAAGGAAGAAATGTTATAATTGTGACAAATGAGAAAGGTAATTGGAAGAGCTTGGACTTTTTCCCACTAGGTTGATGTGAAGTTGGCAATGTAATGTGTTTGCACCTGGAAGTTTGTGCCCATTGCAAAACTTTGGCAGCTACTAAAGCAGCAGGCTGCAGGATGTGTGGCTTCAGTCTATGAAAATGCTCTTTCGGAGACCGTGATATTCTATGAACATGAATGTTCTGTTTAAGGGAATGTGACTGAATTGTGCCTCTTCATGGTTGGTGTCACAGCGAACAGAAAGTAAGAGTCCTTTCATGTAAATATATTTGGACTGAACTCTGCCCAAATGTCAGGGCTCTTTCATTTCTCATGGATTTTACAGAGAAGCCCATGAGTGAAACAGCTGTTGTTTTGCAGGAGCAAGAATATGCTCTGGGCATGGGATGTTAACGAAACAAATGACAAAACACAATCTATTTCCAAAAGAGTATTTCTTTCATCAGCAGGCAAATTTATAAATCAAATGTTTGCGTTCATCAAATTAAACTACTTAAGTAGTAATTCCCTATAAAATGGACCAGAAAGTTGCACTGCAATATTTACCCTGTATGCCTTTAAGTTAATGCCATATAGATTGTTTTAAAAAACCTGCCTACAAACCGAAGCAATAATAAATTGCAAAATCAAACCATAAGGTACTACGGTGCTACGGTATTGAACATCTCTTATATTTTTTGGTTTTCAAAGATCTATATTTGAATTCTGGAATTCAAAGATAAATATTTTCTCCATCTATTCAAAATGGAAACAATAGGAGTCTGACTATAATTCAGCATTTGACATGGATCTAAGGATTCATGGATCTCATGGATTCAGTAGACTTAGAAGAGTACAATGACTCCAATGACCTTGAACACCATATACCAGGGTAAAATACTTGACCATATGGATTGACATATTTTATTTTAAGGGGAATGTGGTTGAAGGCATAAATGTTGATTTGATAAGGTGGCATTTTAATATGATGATGCCACAGCTATTTCTTCTTTATAACTTAAATACCAGTCATTTGTGAAAATATTTTATTTCTCTAAAATTTCATATAACAAATTTCTTTTTAAAAGTTTTTGCAACATAGTACTGTTTATCATAAAAGTAATAGAATTAATGAATAAGTCCCATAAAATGTTTAACTTTCCTTTATTTCTAATTTCTAAAGCAACTACCTAAGCTTACCAACTTTCAAAATGTACTGTTTAAAAAAAGTCTTATTTTGAATCATCAGCTATTTTGTAAAGGTCGAAATAAATTAAATAAATTGTACAAAGTAAACCTCTTTAGAGCTTAGTTTTGTCTTTAGGGGGATTAAATGATAACAGGAAAAGTACAGTAAAGATTATTTAAAAAAAAAAAAAAAGCCTGTGTATTTATCAGGTAAGATAAATATGCTTGCGAGGAACAAAATTTTCTCAGAAATGACCTGAAGGAGGACCCTGTGTTGCCTAGACCACAAGTTAACAGAAGCAGGGCCCCACTTCTCCCAACAGTAGGATTGGTGCCCAAGTTTAGTTTCCTATAGTACTCTTGGCGTCTTCAATTCTGCAGGGGTCATTGTAAACACGTGCAGGCTCCAAAGGTCTGACTGCCACGCAGTGTCCAGGAGTAGATCAGCTGGCTCTCCAGGCAATACCTGAAAACAGCTGACATCTAAATCAGTGCTACCTAATGTTGAGCTGCCAGAGCATTCTCCAAATGGTAAGGAAGCGTCCCCTTGATTGTCGTATTAAAAGGGAGCTCACAGCTCAAAATGGGAAAGGGTCTCCCCCACAAGAGCAAAACTGACACCATGTTCAATAGTTGGCCTGGCAGTCCTCCCCGCAAATTGATAGACTGGGATATTGCCATGCTGCTAACCTTGATTTATAATTTTTCCCCCTTTTCCAAGCTATTCCCTAAACCATGTCCAAACACTGTGACAGACGGTAAACCTCAAGGGACCCACCTATCCATGATAATATGTCTTTTTTTCTTAATTCTATAAACATTACCATTTTTGATACAGTTTCTATTTTCAAAGAGAATGTGATTTTTAAAACATAGAAAAGTTTAGTGGAATACAATTGAAATCTTTTATGACATTAAAACCACAGGAAGAAAAGACCTTCTCTGTCTTTAATTTCATTTTATAAATGGATGTTTTCTATTAAATATGTCAAATGTACAAATAACTTAAGAGGTTAGGAGCCATTTTTACCTTTGAGAAAAGGTAATCAGCATTATACTCACCTGGAAAATATCCTTTAAATTAAACAAATCTTGTAGCGCAAATAACAGTCCGTACAAGTGATGCCAGGGTGAAAAACAGAGCAAGTGTGGCTGTGGGGAGCATATGCGCTACCTCGTGAAGTCAAACAACATGGTTCTATCTGACTTGTGTGTATTTAAATAACTTTTTAAAGAAAATTCTACGTTATTTTGCTTTAAGACACTCTGGGTTAATAAAGCCAACAGCAAAAACATCACATCTTGATATGCAATTTCAGGATGTAAGGCATGCTGAAATATTTTGTGACTCATTCAACATGCAAAAATTAGTATATTGTGCCTTTATGAAGAATGTCTATTCTGAATTGAAGATGTTTAATGACTTTAAAGAGTGATTAATAAATAAAAGACATTACATTAATTTTTGGTCATTCAAAACCAATGTTTGAACAAGCAGCCTTTTGATGTTTTTTAAATAAATGAAATGAAGACCAAACTTGAGAATCCCCCAAGCAGACAAAAGCATTTAACCCATGTAAGCAAAACTAAATCTAGCTTATTTCATGGATATAAGTGGAATTAGGTTTTTTCTTGTAAATGCCTCTGGTGATCATTAAAAAATCTGAAGTCATTTTCCTAAAGTGGTACAAGGTGATCATTATTAACCAATCTGCTATCATCTGGAAAACCCTGTTGTAATAACCAATCATTGTAAAAGTTAGACAATTTCTTCATTTTCACTTTATAAACTGCCCTATTACATTGTGCCCTTGACGTTCATATCAATTTGGGTATGAGAGCTCCCAGTTCACAAGTTATTCTTATGTGCAGAATAAACTATTACTAAATGCTATTTTGTCAATATATTATTTTAAATTTTACTATTTCTGGATGCTCATTGACTTAAATAAAAAATGCTAACACAATATATTCATTTATTACACTAGAAATAAAGAATCAAATTTTACCAATTTCACTTTCACAGTTTCAGTTAACTATGTTCAACCTCGGTCCACAAATATTCATGGAAAATTCCAGAAATAAACAATTTGTTAGTTTTAAATTGTGTGCCGCCATTCTGAGTAGCGTGATGAAATTTCTGGCCGTCTTGTTTCAATCCCTGTGGAAGGTGAGTTATTCCTTCATCAGTGTATCCACACTGTAAATGCAACCCACCCTTTAGTCACTTAGTAGTTGTTTCACTTATCAGATTGACTCTCTTGTATTTAAGTAACCCTTATACTACTTAATGATGGCCCCAAAGCCATTCATTATGTTATATTATTATAGTATATTGCTATAACTGTTCTTTCTATGTTATTATTAGCAATCTCTTTTATTATTACAATCTCTTATTGTACCTAATTTATAAATTAAACTTTAGTATAGGTATGTATGTATAGGAAAAAATGCAGTATATATAATTTCAGGACTACCTGTGGTTTCAGGCATCGACTAGGAGTCTTGGAAGCATCCCCTACAAATAAGGGGGAACTACTGAATTTATATTCTTATGAAATAATAGGGTATTGATAAAAATCATGTGAACTTTTTTTAGTATATTAAGGAATATGTTAAATATATCAGTTCACAGCATGTGTTAAAAAGCAACAAAAATTTCAAGAGACGTATTTAAAGATTATGTTTCAACAAGTGAAATTTTGCTGGTTTCAAGCAATTAACTTTGACATTTATAGAAAGTTTCAATTTCAAAATACAAACTTGGAGCTCCTGAAACTTTTTAAAACTCTTGGTAAAACTTTGGTTTCTAAGAGCAAAATCTTAGTTGAATCTATAGCACTTATACCAAGGCTTTTGTTCAACTTAATGGAAAAGCAGAGCTGAATGTATAGAAATAAGGTAAAGTTTCAGCTTAACCTGACTTTGATTTGATGAAATCAGACAAGTTTTCAATTCCAGTTCAGTATGTATTTGGATTTGGATTTTCAGTTCACTAAGCCAGATAGTGAATCAATACAAATTATCAGTAATTTGTCACATTTGATAAATGACTTAATTCCAGTGATCTTTATGTCATCTTCCTCTGCCTGGGTCAGTGCATTTTCTTAATGCTCTAAAGATTTTAAAAAAACTGTTCAATAAAAGCCATGTACTTAGGACCTTAACTCAAGTTTGTCTAGTTAAATGAGATTAAGTTTAACATTGTAATGCAAATTAATATGTTTCATTTAATGACATTGTAATTTAGGGTTAACGATAATGTTGAGTTACTAGGAAACATGTAACCAGGAAGAAAAAATGCTTTATTATTGCATTTCTTTCTAAAATAAGTGTTTGCCAAGCACTACTATTTTATTTTCCTTTCAGTTTTCTTATTTTTTAACATTTTACCCATAAATGTTTGAATCATTTAGTTTAGTCACTTAACACAGATGATTAATGAGATAATAAATAAAAAAGTCACTCTTTTATCACTATATAGATTGACTGGTTTCTAAATCAGAAAATCTCCATCTTAACAAAACAACCTCTCCCCATTAACCCTCTTGTCAATATTTAGAGGAGAGCCTAGAGGGAAATCACATGAATGACTGACTTATCTGGGGCTCCCTGAAAAAACAGTGCCTGAAGCCCAGCTTGCATGATAATGATGAAGGTATGCAATCCTGGGGAAATGGATTGAAAAATTGGAAAGAAAGACAAGAAAGAGCAAATATAATGTGATGTTTTAACTAGCCGGCTACAGCTTCCCTATAAGCCCATCTGTTTTCTTATTCAAGTGTCATGTCTCCAGAGATGTATGTGAAGATTCCATTGAGTTTCTAGATGGTCCTAGAAACACTTCTCATTTGTTCAGTCACCCCTAAGATGTATTGCTTCGCTGGCATTGCTGCGTTCCACTGCATAGCCCTCCTAGGCCCCACTGGAGCAGCCAGAGCTTCTGTGTGCAGCATGGGGGAGAGCCAGCCGAGCAGTCTCTTGTCAGCTGGAACCTCCTGTGAGAGTTTGGCTTTTGGTGACGACTGCAGAGACAGGGAAGCGGCTGTGGTTTTTGACTACCAGAAAAGCATGAGAAAACAGAAGTATTGTTCTGGCTAAGGCCTCTCATGATGGCAGGTAAGCATATCTGGAATAAAGAATAAACTGAGGCCCTGGCCAGGTAGCTAAGTTGGTTAGAGCCTTGTCCCTGCACGCCACGTTGGGTTGATCCCCTGCTAAGGTACATACAATAATCAACAAATAAGTGCATAAATCAGTGAAACAACAAATCTCTCTCTCTCTCTCCACTCCCTCCTCCCTCTGGTCCTCTCTCTCTCTCTAAAAAAAAAAAAAAAGAAAGAAACAAATGAAAAGAAAATAAACTGAGTCTGGCACAATGATAAAACTCAATCCATAACCAATTTAAGCAAACAGTTCAATGCATATCATTTTCAAAATTGAAAGACACAATTCAGTATAACTAATTTTTAAAAGAAAAATAAAAGCATAGGAAAGGAGTTAATGAATGTTTAGGACAGAAGGAGAGATAAAGTGAACACTAGACATCTTGAGTTTGTGCTAAGAGTAAAAATATTTTTAATTATATTTTGGATGCTGAAAGTTCTCTTCCTTTCTTTGTAAATGAGGGGAGGCAAGGTGAGGAATATATCCACAGAAAACTGAACGACTCATTCACCAACCTCAGGTCCATGGTAGACTTTGACTAATAATACTTCTATGCATTTTTTTTTTATTTTTGCCTCTTGCAATAATGTCCTTTTATTTCCAGACAGACACACAAATTTTACCTATAACAACATCTAGTTACTTATTACCACTCACTCTTTAGGACCTCTAGCTTTCTCTTTAAATATTTCATTAATGAATGTTGACCTGATACTTAAAGACATAGAAATTGTATCTGTCTCACAAATATGGCTATAAAGATGTTTAAGTATTCTTAAGAACCTAGACTACTTACATCAGAAACAGAACAATGGCTTTATATTTTGGGGGTTTTAATTTTTTTTTTAATTTTTTTTATTTATTTATTTTAGAGAGAGGGGAAGGGAAGGAGACAGAGAGAGAGAGAGAAACAGCAATGTATGGTTGCCTCTCACATGGTCCTCACTGGGGACCTGGCCCGCAACCCAGGCATGTGCCCTGATGGGGAATCGAACCGGGACCCTCTGGTTCCCAGCCCGCGCTCAATCCACTGAGCTACACCAGCCAGGGCTGGGGGTTTTTAAATTGTTTTTTATCATTGTTCAAGTACAGTTGTCTCCATTTCCCCCCACCACTGCCCATTACCCCAGCCATCCCCACTCCCCACCCTTGATCCTACCCCTCTTTGGTTTTATCTATGTGTCCTTTATATATGTTCCTGAAAACCCTCCCCTCTTTTCTCCCCATTAACCCTTCCTTCCCCCCTTCTGGTTACTGTCAGTTTGTTCTTAATTTCACTATCGCTGGTCATCTTTTGCTTGCTTGTTTGCTTTGTTGATTAGTTTCCACTTATAGGTGAGATCATATGGTATTTGTCTTTCACCATCAGGCTTATTTCATGTAGCATAATGCTCTCCAGTTCCATCCATGCTGTCAGGAAGGGTAGGAGCTCCTTCTTTCTTTCTGCTGCATAGTATTCCATCATGTAAGTGTACCATAGTTTTCTGATCTATTCATTTACTAATGGGCACTTAAGTTTCTTCCAGCCCTTAGTTATTGTAAATTGTGCTGCTACGAACATTGGGGTGCATAGGTTCTTTTGAATATGAATTTCAGGATTCTTAGTCTACTTTCTTGCAGGATCTCTGATTCACAAAATATTCATGTGACAGGAAGATCTAAAATTCCCTTTGGTCAGAGAGAACCTGGAGTTAGCAAGAAGTAGCCTTGAACCAGTATTTCTTAGTTACTGTGCTATATTGTAGCATAATTCAGGGAAGGAAGAGGTAAATACTCATTTATCAGTTTGTTCAATCTGAAGAAATAATATCAGTAATATTAGTAGTTTAAATGATAGCTTTCCTTAGGAGAAAATGGGTTTCATAAAATGTTATTACTTAATAAGTAAGAAGGGATGTACTTAATTTTAGACATTTGTTGGATGAACGGACATACACAGGAGTACAGCACCTGACCACATCCAGACTCACCACCCCCATCATCCACTATGGATAAAGCTTCCCCTTTCTATTCATACACACCTCTCACAGGAGGAAAGCCAGCAGACATGGAGAACAGGCAGAGAAAGTGGCATTGCCTGCTGCCAGAGAATGTGGAATTTGCCAGACACAGGAAGGAAGCAATGGAGCAGGAGTTAAGGCAGAGTAATGGATGAGTGCCATTTCATAGGATTTAAGTCAGGGTAAGAAGCTACTCACTTCCACCACTTTTCAACTCTTCTCTCTCTCTCCAGGCCCCTGACATGTGTATCAAACTAGAGTTAGAGTGACAGAAGATATTTAAACAAAATTATAATTTGAACTAAGACTTGTCTGGTTTTTAAAAGCTAAAAAAGCAGAAAGCACATGAAAAGCTATGAGGTATATCTGACTTAGTAGGAAGATGGAAAGAAAAAGTCATTGGAATTGATTAAGACAATGGAGGCAAAGTCATGGGTTTAGGATGGAGAAAGGGCCTTGTTGCTAAGCAAGTAGTGAAGTAAGCCAACATGAGTCACTGAGGGAAGTTTAGTATTTTCACAACAAGAATGGTATGTGATTGGGCCATCCATCATTATCCTACATAGAATTTTGTCCCAAATTTGTCTTTCACTGACTGGCTTATTTTACTTAGCATGATAATCTCCAGTTCTATCCATGCTGCCTCAAAACGTAAGAGTTCCTTCTTTTTTCTCTGGTACATTTTCATAAATGTACCACAGTTTTCCAACCCACTCACTTATTGATAGGCACTTAGGCTGCTTCCAAATCTTGGCTATTGTAGATAGAGATGGGGCTTGTAAATTCTTTTGAATTGGTGTTTTGGGATTTTTAGGATAGAATTTTTAATTTAAAGTGTTGTCATGATTATAGTGTCCCAATATAGTCATTATGTGTAGCTTTGTGCAAAAAACTCAAATTTATAAGCAATTATTTAATTTTCTAAACCAGACAATTTTATAAGTGTTAAAATAGTAAATGACATTAAAAGTTTTCTGTTTTCTTAAATCATTTAGGCAAATGACAGGAGGGAATTTCATAAGTTAAAGATGACTTTTTCCATAGAAATTGCTATTACCATGCTTTAAAATTTTGCAATAGAGACTTTTTCTGTGATTTTGTCTCTTTTATCAGAAAAACGGATGTGTAATAAAGCTAGATGGTTATCGCTATGTTGTGCAGACTCAGGAGAGTGAAGGCCATGTACTTAGATGGTGTGAGCGGCTCTGCGGCCTGCCATCTCTCTGAGGGATGCTTGAAGGTGTCTGGTCTCCACTGAACACTCCCATCTCCATTTCACTCCAGACTTGGTAGCACTGATGCCCTAAATAAACTCTGGGGAGACCAAAGTGACTAGATGTTTATCAAATCCTTATAAGAAGCAAACTACTGACCTACACAAAGAAATGCATTAAATTAATGTGACTGTTTACAGAGAAAGAATATATAAATACTTCTGAATAAAGTGGCAATGGCATACTCGATTATTTTGCTCTGAGGCTAATGAATTTAATAGTATTTAATTACACACTTTTCAAAGAGTTGGCACTAAGAAATATGTATTATGAATGTTAGGAAAAATATTAAATTTTTACTTTATAGAATCTTTAGAAATAGTAGAGAAAAGTTTCTATTCTATACATTAGCCAGAGTTACATGGGAAAAAGTGAATGGTTTGGAAACTTTATTTTGAAAAGTATTTAAATAAGGTATGGAGAAAAGCATAATTTATTAATTATGGCATACATAGACATATATTATAATTCACATGGTTAGAATGAATATGGGTATGTTATCACACTCCCAAAGACTCTCAATTTGAGGTTAAAGAATGTATTTAAAAATCACTACAGTTTTTCCTTCTCTCCTGCTTCATTGAAGCTCAGAAAGGGTAGGGACTTACTTGTTTATTTCTGTCTCAGGCCAATCTAGTGAGTGGAATACGGAAATCTTTAGAAAAGATTAATGTCAGATCAGTCAAATGTACACGCAGCACTGCATTCTGGGAAACTTTAGTCAGATCAGTCAAATACACATGCAGCGCTGCATTCTGGGAAACTCAAACTTTAACATTCCAACTTTCTTACGTGATTGCCACACAGCTTCCGTATCTGTTAGGAAACTGATATTACAAACCATTAAATTTAGTGGGAATTTCAGCTTAGGCTACTTCCTGGGTTGTGACCAGGCTATTGTTTCACTACATTAGTATTATTTTCTCTGACCATTTCTTCTTATCACCTTCATGTCTATCTCACTCTCTGTATTATATATATATATATATATATATATATATATATATATATATATATATACACACACATATATAATTTTATGGGATCTGTTTTTTGTCTAGGCTCTAGTTGTCTGACGTTTTCCAACAGTCTGCTCAAAATTCTTGACGGTAAGCTTTCCCTGTCCAGTCTCCCTTCCCACCACCTCACCGTGCCAGACTCGTTTGCCTAACAAGTAACAGTATTCAGAGCTAATATTTACTGAGCACTTGTGATTTTTTACATACCGTGTCTCCTTTCATCTTCCCAAAAAACCTACAACGCTTCTTTAGGTCCTTTTGTGCTCAGGTTGTCAGAGTATATCAACCTCTATCATTTTCTACCAAAGAGTCCTAAGTGACACAATATTTCAAAGTAATCTTTAAGACCTGGTCCTCTGCTCACAGCATTAGTTTTGCATGTAAGCAAATGGACAAAAAATATATTTATTTGGAATTTTCAAATGAACACATGAATCCAGGTCACACTTGCCAGAAATACACTGTTTCCACATAGCTCTAATTTTGGATATTTTTGCTATCTGGAATGTCAACAGAGCTTAGTGATTTGAAATGTCCATGGGCGGTACACACTTCTCTTTCAATTCTACATTGGTGTAGTGCTTAGTTTAATAATGGGGTCCAATTTGTTTTCTGAGCATGAACATTTTAATCAAGTAAAATGTAAACAGAGAAAGTTGGTAACAAACGTTTCTCTCTCTAAAAAATAAGGCACACATACATATCAATCTTTTCCCTCTCGTTTCATCCACCATGTTATTGGTTCTTAGGAAATAAGTAAAATGAATCTGGTCACCCAGGATAACAAATAATCCAAATCAAATCTAGTAATTTCATCACCTTTGTGTGTGTGTGTGTGTGTGTCTAATATTATTGTTACTCTTAAAAATCAAACAAAATATACAAAGTAATAAGACAAAACATAGAATAGAAAGATATACGTGAAATTGTAAATAAAAGAGTTACTATCTGTATAGTTTATAATGAAGCTGGCAATATGCTTTTATTCCAGAGACTTCCAAGTGAAAAGTAAAGTTATTGACATGTTTAGAGTTACAGTTACTCTGGGATATAGTATTGGAGGAATGGATTATGAAAATGCAATTAGCACAGATATATTTCTCTATGTGTGCTTTATCCTTTTGAGGTATATACTTTTAAATTTACTTATACTTTATAATGCTATATAGTAATTGTCCTTTTAATAAAATACTAGGAATTAAAATCTCCAACAAGGTTTGCCATTAACTCTAGGGTTTTATTTTGGACAAATGCATATATAGTAATGAGAAAAGAATGAGAAATAACATAAATAGGAAATAAAAGCTGGAATAAATTTATCAAAATTATTATAGACACATGACCTGTACTTGGATTGTATTAGGTCATTATTAATGCTTTATTTCACTGTAGAATTGTGTCATATGAGGATAAGAAGCAGTATATTTACTCATTGTTGTAGTCTATGCAAAATCTAAAAAACAGTTGCATACTTTGGGTGAATTACATTAAGTCAAAAGTGCCTTGATACAGAAGATGGCTTAGAGTTTGTACCAGTGAGTTAAAAAAAGAAGAAAAAAAGACTGGTTTAATTCAAAGCATCTTTCTAGAGAATATTTTTCTCGAGCTATAATATAAATTGCGAGGTGGTGCTGGGCATGGCTCCTCCAACCCCCATAATGGAAGGCTGGCGAGCGGGCCTCTGGCCACAAGGAATGTGTATTGCTCTGGAAATAGATTGTAATTCACTGCTAATCTGCTTTGGGGAGCAGCTTCTCATCCTGTGTGACTGCTTCTTGATCTTTTCTCTTCGCACATTCACACCGAGGTAATGTAATTTAGAGTCACGTGCAAGACACATGCCCCTTCGTCTGGGACCCTTTAAAGCAAGTCTGGAACTCAGGGAACTGCAGTCCTTCTTCACAGATCTGCTGCTTTCGATTCTCCCTGTAATGTGAGTAATGCAGGCTACGTCTGCTCTATCCGGTCCTCCTCGTGGTTTTTTGGGTTATCCAAACAACCAGTTGAGATGCCTGGGTTTAACTGCCTGTGTTACATAAATGATTGAAAAGCAAAAGTATTCTTTTTGGCCATGAAAGTGCGGATTTTTGTGATATAGGAAATAATCTTTGTAAACAGAATTGTAAGTCATTCACTATGTTCATGGACAACGCAAATCAGCCTACCCTACTTGGTGTCCGTTGCTAAGCCTTCTAGTCTACCTACCTTTCCTCTATGCCATACATAATTCATCTTCCCTAATATTTCACTGGGTGAGTTCTCTTTGTTCTTATCTGAAGTAAAAAGTAAAATTCTCCTGTTTTGCAATGGATATGATTTGATGTCTAATATGTAAGTCCTACTTCTTTTTCTTTTTTTATCCTCATCCAAGGACATGCATATTAATTTTAGAGAGAAAGGAAAGGAAGGAGGGGGGAGAAACTTCAATGTGAGACAGAAACATTGATCAGTTGCCTCTCCTAAGCATACCAACTAGAAATTGAACCCATAGCCTGAGCATGTGCTCTGACTGGTGTTCAAACCCGTGACCTTTTGGTTTATGGGATAATGCTCCAACCGACAGACACAACCAGCCAGGGCTGTAAACCCCATTCTTTCAAAGTACACACTCTCTCTTCTCCCACAGAATAAAAATTGAAGTAATAATCACACAAAAAAGCAATAACAACAAAAGAAATAAAACACCTCATTGGATCCCATTCTCTCCTTTATAATAACATTTTAATAGGAGAAATTTTCTACATTATATCTATCTTACATCATCTTCCATTTCCTATTGTAGTCAATCAAACCACACTTAACAGCCTAGTAAAATCCACACTTAAAATCCAGTAAGCAATCAGTCATGAGCTTGCCAAATCTCATTGTTTTTGATCACTTAACAACAGATGAAAGAATCGAGCATTCTACACTGAAAAACGTATTGATTCAAATACAACTATGATGTCCTTCCTCAGAGCACGCTAGATGTCTCGGCCCATTTTCCTGAACTGGCTCTGTCTCCTCTCACACCTCTGCACTTTGCAGTGATTCATTGCCCAGCCTTTCATTCTTTTCTCTCTAGTTGACCTCTTCCTTTAGAGAGCTCATCCAGGCACTGGGTTTTAACTATTATCTGTAGTGTAATAATCTAAATTTATAGCTCTCCTTTTGAACTCCTCTGAGCTCCAGGCTTGCATAATGAATGGTCCACTCAGTTTCCCAATTCTATGTCTAATTAATATTTTAAACTTAACATGTACAAAACAAATCACTTAATTTCTCCTGCCCTCTAAATACATTTATATCTTCTTCCCCTAGTCACCCCGCCTTGTAAGTAGCATCACTCACCATCTCTCCTTTTGTTCAGACAAAAAATGTGAGAGTTGCCTATTGACCTGCTCTTTCACATTGAGCCATTTATCTAAGCTGGTGGGGATTTCTGTGGGCTATGCCTCTGTGGGAGGCATTAATATAAGATGACCCCAAAGAGTGCCATTTCCTGGTGCTTGTGCTCTGCAAGCCCTCCTACTGAATGTGAGTGTGACCTGTGATTTGCTTCAAGTCAGTGAATATGGCAAAGGTGAGGGATTTTTCAGACATGATTAAATTTTTTAATGAATTGGTTTTCAATTAATAAGAAAAAATTATCTCAGGGGCCCTGATTTAATCAGGTGAGAACCCTTAGAAAAGATATTGAGTCCTCTCTGAGGTCAGAGAGATTCTGAGGGATAATGGGATCCAATAAGGCAGTTATGAGTGTATATATCTAAATATGTATAATTATTTGAGAATAGATTACACACACATATATGTAATAGATTACATATATATGTGTACACACACACACACACACACACACACACACACACATATATATATATGGTCTGTTCAGAAGATATCCATCCATGTAATATGAAAAAGAGAGAAATTTATTGAAGAAGATACAAGATACAAGAAACACTGTGCATAGCACAATGACACCTCAGGCCCCTTCAAATTAGCCACCTTGGGACCTCATATAGTTCTTCCAATGCCATCAGCTGCCCCATCATATTTTCCTGAATCTCATTGACACTCTGAAATCTCTTCCCTTTCAAAGGTGATTTTAGTTTTGGGAAAATTCAGAAGTCACAGAGTGCCAAATCTGGGCTGTAGGGAGGCTGAGTCACCTGGGTGATTTATGTTTCACTAAAAACTCTGCACGAGACATGATACATGAACAGCCGCATATGTGAGGAAATTGCCAATCACCAGTTGCCCACAGCTGCGACCTTCTGAATCATCCAAGAAGTTTCCACAGAGGACTGTTCAAGCTTACCTCAAAATTTGATGCAGATTTGTTGTCCGACTCACTCAGTCATTTTGAATGCGACAGCCACACAGTACACATGCTGACTCAATGGTATCTACTGCCCCCACTGACTAGTGTTGTGAAGTTGTCACTGTTCATGCATCCACATTTCAGTCCACTCTCCAGATTACATCAATGTCACACAAACTATTCTCATTATATTAACAATACCTGGACTTTTTCAGGACAGACCATTGTATATAATCTTCCATATATATGGCCCCTGAAGACAAATTCAACAATTCGTATTTATTTTGTTATTAAGAATTTGCTTGCACTAGATGAAATAATAACCTTGTTTAAAAAAGCATATAAAACTTTCTATTAATTTTTAAACTAGATTAGGTACATACAGCGCTGAAATGACATTAAGGAAATTAGAGAGAGCTTGGTGCCATTGTATACTTATTGCAGGGAGAGATGTGGAATCAAAGTGCCATATTATGGAGGAAAGGGGAATAAATATAAAAGTGGCCAAGTTCACATTTCTGGCTAAGGGTGGATTCAATTTCCATACTTTCCTGAAAGTGTGGCGCTACGTACAACTATCAGAGACTAAATGGCAAAATTCAGAGCTGAATATACCGTAGGACTGTCTCCGTGTAGTGTTTCTTACATCCTGTGTTCTTAAATCCAGGTCAGTAGGCATAAAGTTAGATATACGGTGAGGATGATGCGAGCGGGCTGCTTCCAGAAAAGCTTAGGGATTTAGGGTTCACAGCATGTATCCATATTAAGGATGATGATATTTGCTATTCGTTTTAAAACACATTATTGCTTTTATTATGCAGCTATTTTTGACTCCTAAATGAATGAAACTGTATCATAAATATGTATGTGTGTTTATCCTCCAGGAGAGCCCAGAGGAAGTGGATAAAACAATTCAGGGGCACAGCCCTTCTCAGTGGCACTTGCGATGGAAACGCGCATGCGCTGTGTTAGCAGGTCAGGTCCCGGGAGAGGTAATACGCCCATCGATATTCTTCGGTGGCACACAGGTGCCACATGAAAACACATGAGCTCTTAGCTACCTTCATGGGAAGGATTGTTCCTTTGGGAAATTTAGCTGGCAATTGGCTCATTCATTAGTTATTGAATTTTTTGTCCAGCAAAGTTGTTTGTGCTTTGATAAGCAACAGCTTTTATGTATAATTGAAATGTTCCCAGTACAGGCACCATGGGAATTAAATGATAATAAAAGGGAGCTTTCTGTTTATGAGGTAATAACTATATCAAGTCTAGAATTAACTTGGACTAACTATTGAGTTATTAGCAAGTCACACTATCCTTTTGATTACTAAATGAAAAGGAAATCTAAACAAATTGTTTAAAAACCATAAATACAAAATAATAATATTAAAACACAATTTATTAGGAAGTTTTGAGGTAGCGTTTCTTTATTTGTCTTGGGTAGTGTTTTCATTAGTATACTATCTAAGAGTCATTATTTGTCTGGCAAAACTGTTAATGTGTACGTTTAATATTCTAGTTATTCAATAAAAATTAGTAGCACCAGGCACTGTGTTTGTTTCAAAGGAAGCCACGATAAATGTGTAAAATAATACTACCTTGTAATGCGCACAATAGTAGGGAAATAGTAATGGAACTGTGAAAGTACCGAAGAATGGATGTGTGTTGAATAGTTTTCACAATATATGTTCCACTTTTACTGAGATGTGAAAGCTTGGAAGATATTTGCCTGGAGAAAAAGTTTTCATTTCCTCTGATAAATCAAAATTTCAAAATATTTGATTTTAAAAACATATGCACATTTACATGAAAATACTGCAAAAACATTTCTATGATATATAATCAATCAAAGAAAACAGAGAAATAATTTCCCAAGCAATTCCAATAAATATAAACAGCAAATAAATGTAATTTTTCTTTTTATATTTAAATATTTCACCCATTCACTTGATAGGTATGTTTGAGTTGAAGCCAGGGAAAGGAATTGAAGAATAGTTACTGAACAAAACATTTGTCATTATGCCTACCTTTTGAAGAAAAGGTTCAAAGACAAGGGTTCTAATTCACATATGATTCTCTTTTATTATTATTTTTTGGCATTTTACTTCTTTAGTACTTTCATCTTTGTTACCTTATTATGATTTTCTGATTCCAAGAAGTTTGATATTGCTCTGCTTTTCTTCTTGCTTATATATACTTTTTCTAGAAGATCTTCTATAACCAGTATATTAAAAATTTTATTTTGTTGCAGACTTATTCTAAAAACCTCTGCTCTATACCTATCGCCATTGCTTTATTTCAAGCCATGGGTATTTCAATCATCTTCTAATTGGTTTCCCGATCATTCTCTTCTGTCCGTCTTACTCCAGTCTCCTTGCTGCCTACGTAATCTCAAAACTATGAATAGATCTCTTTCCCACATAAAGAAATTGGGTGGTAACCTATTAAACAGACCAAAAAGTCCACACATTTCATTCAGAAGCCTCTACTTTTCTCTATCATGAGTTTTCAGCATCCCAGCTTTAGATTCTGTCTACCCCTCTGCTACAACATTGCTGTATTCTGTCTCTAATGACTGTCTTACTGATGCTTGAATATCATGATATCCATCATCTGAAAGTTGCTTGCTTTCCTCTTCCTGAGCAATTCCAGCAATCTCTTGCCTCTATTATTTCTATATTATTTTATTAAACTTATACTCTTCCACCAAATTAAGCATATCTCTACATATGAGATAATACATATGTTAGTGACCTAGCTTTCTTGAAGGAGTTGGTGAAAGCAAATGTGTGTCTGTATAAATGCTAGAAATATAAGAAATAAGACACAAGGAAAAGAACAAAGGGGGGACAAGTGGTGTGAAGGCAAAGAACAGAAGACAAGTAACTCAAACGAAGTTAGAAAACCATTCATTTTTCACTTAATCCAGAGTACTCCAATGTCTCAGTCGTGAGAATAGCAAGATCTGTTGCTTTCCCTATGAATAATAGCACCACACAATTAAGAAATTACATTTCTTTTGCCAAATCCACTCAAAGATGGAATAAACTGCTGAGAAAATCTAGGCAAAATTCCCAGCAACTTGATTTTGATTATATAGGCAATTAAAGCAAAGACAGTTTTAATGCTTGAATTAAGCAACTGATTGTCTAAACCATTGATTTTCAACCTTTTTTAATCTCATGGCACACATAAACTAATTACTAAAATTCTGCAGCACTCCAGAAAATATACTTTTGCCAATCTGACAAAAATAATATGTATGATTTTGATTCATTCACACTGGATGGCTATTGTTGCATTTGGTTGTTGTCATTTTTTTGTTTGTTTGACAATCTAAAAGAGGTAAGTGCCCCTGACCAAATAGTCAGGAGCTGTATGTTTTAATAATTATCACAGCACACCGGTTGAAAATCGCTGGTCTAAATTCTTCACTTCACTTTAGCTATGGAGACAAACACCTCATTAGCTCCCTTGCTAATCGTGCTTTGTTTTTTTGTCACAAGTCACTAAGCAATTTCATGTATACATATTTAGAAACACTAAAAACTTAACTGGTAAGTTTAATAATGCACACGTAATAAAGAAGCAGGTAAATTGTTTACATGGCTACATTATTCAGAGGAATTATTTTGGTACATTATCTCATACAATTGAAAATAAACCTGAACACTAAAATATCTACAATTTTTTTCTCATAACAAAGAATAGAAAACATACTAGTAAAATATCAATCTACAACATTTTCCCCTCTCTTTATATTTGTAAGAAGTGTTGGCCAAGTGACATGGGTGATATTAAAAATCCACATTTTCAAAAACATGTATGGTGATATTTCAAGATAATTAGATTCTTAGAAATGGCTCATAAATATTTAAACATTGTAAATTGAGGTCATTATAATTACTCTTTTAATTTTAAAGGTAAACTACATTAATTAGTTTTGATTGAACTTTATTGTTAATTTTAAAAACAGCTACTTTTTCTTCTGATTAATTTCCTTTACTTTCCTATTGTAGTCCTTTATTTTTTCCCAATAATTTTATACAAGTTACTAATTTGTTTTCCATCTGCCAGCCATGTGTCTTCCAAGGACTCCACACCTGGCATCCAGGTAGCTGCAGCATGCATTACACTCCAGCTAGCTAGCTAACGTGCAAAGCCATGTCTGAGCGCAGCAGGCAAGACAAACTGTCCACAGACGGGCCGGACGCCCAGATCAGTTTCAGTCCCACTTTACCATATTTGAGTCTGATCTGTGTACTTACTGCCTTAAATATTACCTTAAAAATTACCTATTTTCTTGTTTCCTTCTTGGTATTCCTTTTTGTTTTTAACCAGATTTATTGTAAGGTATAACACACATAGTGAAGAGTACATAAAATCATGAATGTGTTGCCTAACAATCTGTTGTAAAATGTTCAACTACATACCTACCACACAGAACGATGAATAGAGTACTGCCAGCACCCCAAACCCCTCCCCCAGTGCGTCTCTTCCTAATAAGGAACCCCTCCTCTAAAATGAACTCCCCTAATTGACTTTGTTTATAACCCTTCCCATTTTTCATTTTAGGGGACTGTACTAGTCTGCTCAGGCTGCTAAAACAAGTCACCACAGACTGGGTGGCTTCAACAATGAACATTAATTTCTCACTGTTCTGAAGGCTGATGTATCCAAGGTTAAGGTGCTGGCAGATTTGGATCTTGGTGAGGTACCTATTTCTTGGTTTGAAGATGCCTGCCTTCTCGTTCTGTCCTCATATGGCAGAGAGCAGTGAGAGCAAAGAAGTGCTCCTGTGTCTTCTTACAAGAGCACTGATGTCACCACAAGGGCTTCACTCCCAAGACCCCATTACCTTACAAAGGCCACATTTTCAAATATCATCACATTGGGGGTTTTGCTTACCAATTTCAGGGAGGAGCAACACAGTCCTTATCCGTTATTAACCAATAATTTATTTCAAAATTATCCAATATTTTCTCAATTTTTAAAATTTATATACATGGAAAAATATAGTAAATGTTATTTTGTATCCTTATTTTATACTTTATTCCATATGTGACATCTGTCCAGAAAACTTAGCCATTGTTAATGTAACAGGAAAGGTTTGCAACATTGATATAACCTGGCAGCCAAGTAATGCACGTGTGTGAACAATGACTACTTCACTGTCCTAGTCATTGGGGGTGGTAGATGCCATTTAGCGAGCGTGCATACTGTGTTGCCATCCATTCGAAAATGACTGAGCAAGTAGAGCAATGAATCTGCATCAAATTTTGAGCTAAACTTGAACATTCGTCCACGGAAATTATTTGGATGATTCAGAAGGCCACAGCTATGGACAACTGATGATTGGCAGCTTCATCACAGCAGTGCGCCTGATCTTGCATCAAATCTTATACAGAGTTTTTTTTGTGAAACATCAAATCACCCAGGTGACTTAGTCCTCCTACAGCCCAGGTTTGGTGCTCTGTGACTTCTAGATTTTCCCAAAACTAAAATCACCTTTAAAAGGGAAGAGATTTCTGACCATCCATGAGATTCAGGAAAATACCACAGGGCAGCTGATGGCATTGGGAGAACTGTGTGAGGTCACAAGGTGCCTACTTTGCAGGGGACTGAGGGGTCATTGTCCTGTGTACAATGTTTCTTGTATCTTGTATCTTCAATAAATGTCTATTTTTCATAGTACATGGATGGATAGCTTCTGGACATGCCTTGTACATTAGTGATATTGTATGTAATTCTTTCACTAACTCATGTTTACTACTGCACAGTATTGCATTGTTGATTGTAGCATACATTATTCAACCGATGTACTTTCAGTGAGCAGGTGTCCCTATTATCTTCCTTGTATATGTTTCCTGGTACACACAGCACTCATTTCTATAAAGTGTATCCAGGAATGGAATTATTCACTGTAGAGTATGCTCACTCTTTACGCTTATAAAAAGAATAAATAAATGCAGCCATGAGTCTCTCCTTGTAGTTGATACTTACATGATTTAAATCAGCAGTGGCTCCGCCCTGGCTGGTGTGGCTCAGTGCCTGTGAACCAAAAGGTCACTGGTTCAATTCCTAGTCAGGGCACATGCCTGGGTTGTGGGCCAGGTCTCCAGTAGGGGTGTGCGAGAGGCAACCATACATTGATGTTTCTCTCCCTCTCTTTCTCCCACCCTTCCCCTCTGTCTAAAAATAAGCAAATAAAATATTTTTTTAAGAAAAAAATAAATCAACAGTGGCTCCTTTTACACCTTCTCCCAAAAGATATACTAATATGAATTGAGGCCTAAGTTTTCCATTAACATTACCCAAGTTATTCCCCATTCTTCTGGAGAAAAACAAAGCTCGAGAGGAAAATAGATTAAGTGCTTTTTTTGGTGATAACACATATGATTAAATGATGCTATACTGCAATGCTTTTTAATTGGTTGGTATACTTATATTGTCATTTTTAAACGTATTATATACCAGCATTTTTGCATCATATCTTCATGGAATACAAAGCAAATTTGAATATCGGTAAGTGTAAGTAAAAGAAGACATCTGTATTTTGGCCTTTACCTTAGTTCAGTAAAATGGTTAGTAGGTTATTGATATTAAATTAATAAAATGGAATCATAAGTCATGGGTTTCCAAGCAATCTTTATTGTACAGACTTTTATTAGGACTTAGATTTTGGTTGGGCAAGAAAGTCTGGCACTTTTCATTCTTACCTAAAATGTTCTTTTGGCAACACTTCCCTTGATTTTGTACGACAAATTAAAAATAAAACCTAAGGTCATCAACTGAATTTTACCTTGTGGCCTTCTGTTTGCAACATTCTTTTCTGACTGAAGATTAGAAAGTTATTATTGCCACTTCTTCAGAAGACTTGCATGAATAAACACACCTTTCAGTATTAGATTTATACTTATAGGACAAAGAAGCAAGCCAAAAGTTTCTAAGCGAAACATTTCATTTTTCACAACTGAGTTTGTATTGTATAGTTACCATGTTAGCATTATTGCCATATATTTTTATTTTTTTGTGTTCTTTCAGGGACCTACTCAGTATTTCATTCTGCTCATGTTTTGAACCTGTTAAAATGTTTAATGAAAAAAAGATACCTCCCATAAAAAGGTATCTTCATCATCTAAGCAATAAGCCCTTTCTAAAATATAGGTAACAAAGTTGAAAAAGTAACTTCTTTCTGTTCATTTTGATTAGATATTGATGTACCTTTTCTATGTCATTAAAATTGAATTTTATATACATCAAATTCAGAAATATTCAAAATTAAAGGATATTTAATTAACTGTGTTCTTAAATTTGTATGTAAAACTGAATGACAAATTAATATATGGTGGTGTTTGACTAAATTCACTAATATTAAATTTTACAATTTTAGCCAGAAAGTCTTTTAAATATGTTGCAATGGAAAAGTAAATGTCATACAGTAACTTAATAAAATTATTCTTTAATTTATATTTGTCAAATATTGGATCAATAATTACCATTTATAACAGACAATGGAAAACCTAAATAGAGGTGATATTTTCAAGGATTACATGCTTATTTCTTCTTAACTCAAATGATTGACCAGTTGTGGTAATCTTATTTTCCTCTGAAAAGTCCATCAAATACTTATTTAATGCACATTTAGTTCCAGGAGCTATGCCTGACGTTGGACCCATCAAATACTTATTTAATGCACATTTAGTTCCAGGAGCTATGCCTGATGCTGGTTTGCAGCCAAAGAGACACTGGTTCCCTTCACACGGACTCCATTTTCTAGCATGTCCAGTATCTATCGGTTATCTAGACATCTTCATTTTGAAATGACAACAGATACACCAATCTAAATGGCTAAAGTCAGTCTCATCATCCTTTAGCCTCTAAATACATCCTGAAACTTGACCAAATTTATGGGCTTCATCTTTGACTCTTCTCTCTCTGTGTTATTTCCCTATAGTTTCTCCCTCTAGGTTCTCTATGCTCTATTAATATTAACTCCGGGGTATCTCCCAAATCCAAGTCCCCCTCTCTGACAATGTCCCAGTTCAGACCTTTGCTATCTTTTCCTTTGACTATTATAGTAGATTTCTAATTGTTTTCCCTTCCTCTAGTCTCATCCCACTCAACACTCTTGGTAAGATGATATTTTCAGCTTCTTCCTGAGGAAAAAATATTAATGAAATACACAAATAACAATGCCTGATCACTCTTCCCTGTTCATTATTTATATTCCTTGTTTTCTAACAGACGAAATCAAAATTTACTTTCATTACATAGTAGAATGTCTACATTCATGTTCCCTAACTAATTCTCTAACACAATAATTCATTATCCAGCACTATTTTATGCTGAAATTGCACTATATGTTCCAGCTATATTAAGTTAACATACAGCTTCAAGTTACATTGTATAAATATTCAGGCTCTAGATTTCTACATGTGTTTTTTCGTCTTCCTATCATGTCTGTTTACCTTGTATCTGCCTATCATATTTTAACCTAACCTGAAATGGTGGCTCAACTTTTTTATGTATACTTTAAAAATAGTGTTCAATAATTTGCTAAATATTTATTGAACACCTATAATTAAAAGGCACTATAATTAGCACTGGGGATACAGATGATTATATTTAAATGTTACATATTAATATATTTAACAAATATTTATTGATTATCTACTCTGTGCCAAGCACTGTTCTAGACACTAGTAGTACAGTTGTTGGCATTCTAGATAGAGTGGTGGTCCTATCACATTTACATTTCAGTGGAGAGACAGGTAATGTTTGACAGTTAGATGACACAGATGGTGATAGATGATAGGTAGGTAGATAGATAGATAGATGTGGATAGATAATAAATAGAGTCCTCTCATAGGATTTTAACTGTAATAGAAGAAATTACAAGATATAATATGGTCATGAATGGAGAGCAGAGGTTATATTTAGCAGAATCTCTTTGGGAATACCTAAGGCTCTGCTCCTTACCATGTAACACGTGCCTGAGACAAAGAAATATGGCCCAAGTGAAATAACAGAGCAAAGATTCAGAAGAAATTCAACTAATCTATGAAGAGCTAGCCAACCTATCAGATGCACAGCTCAAACCACAGGCAATCAGGATGCTCACAGAAATGGTTGGGTATGGTCACATAATAGAGGAAAAAGTGAGGGCTATGCAAAGGAAAATATACAGAGAACCAACAGTGAAGGGAAGGAAACTGGGACTCAAATCAACAATTTGGAGCAGAAGGAAGAAATAAACATTCAACCAGAACAGAATGAAGAAACAAGAATTCATAAAAATGAGGAGAGGCTTAGGAACATCTAGGACAACTTTAAATGTTCCAACATCTGAATCATAGGGGTGCCAGAAGGAGAAAAGGAAGAACAAGAAATGGAAAACTTATTTGAAAACATAATGAAGGAGAACTTTCCTAATCTGGCAAAGGAAATAAACTTCCAGAAATTCCAGGAAGCTCAGAGAGTCCCAAAGAGGTTGGATCCAAGGAAGCACACACCAAGGCACATCATAATTACATTAGTAAAGATTAAAGAGAAGGAGAGAATCTTAAAAGCAGCAAGAGAAAAGGAGACAGTTACCTACAAGGGAGTACCCATAAGATTATGAGCTGATTTCTCCAAAGAAATCTTGTAGGCAAGAAGAGGCTAGAAAGAGGTATTCAAAGTCATGAAAGGCAATGATCTACATCCAAGATTACTCTATCCAGCAAAGCTATCATTTAGAATGGAAGGGCAGATCAAGTGCTTCCCAGATAAGGTAAAGTTAAAAAACTCCATCATCACCAAGCCTTTATTATATCAAATGTTAAAGGGACTTATCTAAGGAAAAGAAGAAGATCAAAAATAAGAAAAGGAAAATGACAACAAACTCACAACTATCAACAACTGAACTTAAAAACAAAAACAAACTAAGAAAATAACTAGAACAGGAACAGAATCATAGAAATGGTGATCAAATGGAGGGTTATGAGCCAGGAGGGCGAGGGAAGAGAATGAGGAAAAAGGTATGGGGAATAAGAAGCATAAATGTAGGTACAAAATGGACAGGGGGAGGTTAAGAATAGTATGGGAAATGAAAGAACTTATATGTATGACCCATGGACATGAACTAAGTGAGGGGGCTGCTGATGGAAGTAGGAGTGCAGAGCAGAGGGGAATAAAGGGGAGAAAAATGGGACAACTATAATAGCAGAATCAATAAAATATACTTTAAAAACAAAAAATAAAAGAGTAAAAGAATCTCTTTGGGAGATGATAGTTGAGTTGATTACTAACCATTAGAAGATGCAGAAACAGGGTTAATCCGTTTAGGTAAGGATGCATGTGAGACACATTACTGAGGAAAGAAAGGGTCACATTTAATCAAAGCAGAAGGAGGAGAAAGAGAAAAGGGAGAAGGGTGGAAGAAAAAGGCAGCGGAGGAAGATGCTCAGGATATGGATAAGGAGGAGATCGAGAAGACATGTCAATGTGGCTGGCTTACAGTGACAGTAACAGTGACGAGACAGGCAAACAAGGTCCAGATAACAGACAGCCATGTGCAATCCGATGTGGAAGAGAGACTTTCAGCAGCACTCTAACACCACCAGTTGTTACAGAGATAAGGGTCAAGGTCTTTCACCACATTGACATGTACCTATATTGCAGTTTGACTTGATAGTGCACTAATTCCTCTATGTCCATATTTTCTCCCACACATGATGCTCGTTGAATACACAGAGACTCCTATCACCCAATATGTACATGCTGAATTGGGGAATTAATGACTACATACATGTAAATAACTTCAGGAGCCTTAAATAGAGTTTGAGAGATTTTTGTGTTGCTACTTATGGCCTGAACAAAGACATATTATTTATAAAAACTATTTCTTCTCAAGTACAGATATACTAAATTCAAAAAGCAATCTGCTTAAATACTTTATAATTTCTAGTCAGAGGCAAATCAGATAATTTTATTTACCATATTTTTGAACAAAAGTATCATTAATACAACAGAAAGGAAAACAAAATACACATTCAGAAACAACAACAAAAAAAACCCTTTTCATGACCACACTTAAAAAACAAGACTCTTAAAACAGTAAAACAATTCTTTCTTAAAAGTTATATTTTATGAATGCTCTAAAACATTTTAAAATAACTAACACACAAAATTTCTTTACCATCCTAATTATTTATTTAGTATCTCCATCTCCCTCGTGCTCAGAGTAGCAGATGTATTGCCTATATGTTGAATTATAAAACGAGTTGCACTTTAACTTTCTGTGTTGACACCTATAAAAATAGTCAGGGAGAAAAGAGCCCAGAAAAGCCAGTCAGTGGAAATCTTGGAAAGCTACAAATAATATCCAATGCCTCCCACTTAAGAGGGCAATACTGTCTGAAATGGCCTTGCAGTGGGTGATTTGGAGGCACTAGAAATCTTGCTTCAACAGCAGATCGCATAGTTGTGGTTTTATTTATTTTTTGCCAAAGCTTAGCAGTTGGACACGAGAGTATTTGCTGCAGTAGTGAAAAATCAATATGATTACCTCTTTGCCACAGGGCTACATCTAACTACAATATCCTGGACGATGCGTGGAAGCATCACTCACAGATAATGTTGCATTGCAGTGGAAGCTGAATGAGAAAAAATAACAATGACATTGCTACATCTGAAAAATTACAGATAGCGTTAAGATTTTATACAGGGTGCGTGGAAATGAAAGATTATGGTTATCCTTGTAGTATTAAATTAGAACCTGGCTTGTTTATGCTGCTTTTAAGATCAGTTTGAGTATATTTGACCAAAAGAGAGGCTCAGCTTACTTAAGAATTGGGAACCATATATATTTTTTATTATTTTTCTGTCACATTGCTAAAAGAAATCAGCACCTCACTTCACCTTCCCTACATGTTCCCTTTAAAACACCTTATCATTGAAATAGCACTTAAGAAATATTAGTATTGTCCTTTAGCAGGTTGAAACAGGTGACATGTTCTTGACTTAAACTTTTAGCTCCAATGGTTTGGGTAAAATGCTGAAAAGAAAGGAAACTATTTCCATTAAAGCATTTTGAGGGTTTATTCACGTTTACAAGAAGGTGACATTTATATTTCCATGTAAAATTAGAGAATTGTAAAATGAGAAGTATTTATATATATACACACACACACACACACATAGATATATATTATCCACATTTCTGCATTAATATTTTCTATGTGTCTTATGTTTCAAATTATATTTCCTAGATAATAACTTATTTTGAAAATAAATAAATTCCAGTTTTACTAGTAGGTTAACACAGAGCAGTAAAATTGGAATTTATTTCTCTATTCACATGTGTCTCAAGTTTCATTTCTGTATTTTGCCAGGGAAATAAAATAACTATAACTTAGTAAATTATTGGAAATAAAATTGTATATATGAAAGTAATTATATGTATATATACAATTAACTAACAAATGGAATATATCATCCACTTCATTGTTCATGCACTATCATAGTGACTGAGCCACTGGACATGCTCTGATATAAATAACGGACAGCAGCTCTGTGACTTGGGGACGTTAACCTCCATCATGACTGGTGACTAGTTTTCAGTGATTTGGACTGTGGTTCAGGCTGTTCTGTGTATAAAACTACTTAGAAATTATGTGACAGATTCAGGCCAGAATTCAGAGTCCAAATGGAAAAACTGTAAATCTGTAGGCTTAACATTCTAAACTAAATATATTACTCAGAGCAGGTGGCTATGCATAATTGCAAAGCCCTATCTTAAGTTTTAAAAATATTTATCTACCTAAGATATTAAATGGTTTAAAATAATGAAATTCTTCAATGGAGAAAAATGTGAAGGTCTTCTGCCATGATCTATGTGTGTATGGTTTAATATTTATTCAGTTAATATTACTAATGCACTACCAATAGTTAGAAGTTGTATTCTCTTATAAATGTGGTTTGGACATTGATAGATTCAACTCTTTTAGAGAGACCAGTGTAATGGATCAGGCTGCTATCGAATGAAATTAAACTTCAACTGAACAAAGTCAGCACGAACAATTTAGCTTGTCTAAGGGTTCCTCAGCATGAGTGCCATTCTAGTTGCAGGAATAAATTCAGACTCAGAAGAAGGGGTGGGGAGGCGTGAAGGATGGATTTTATGTCCCATTGTGTAGTACCCTGCCATTTCATGTCGAATGGTAACCAAGAGTGACAGGTTGCACCAGGTCCAGATGAGGTGTTTCTACTATGGTCAATCTTTAAGAAAACCTTTTTCACTGAATGGAATATTATTTTCCAGTTCTGTGGTACTAATACTTTCATCATAAAAATAAACAGCCAACACAAAACAGATGGAGAAGTCTTTTTGTTTTTTGTCTCTGTGTTCAATTCTTTCCAGGCTGTGATTTTTTTGTGGGAGCAATTTTATTAAATATTTCTCTACTGTATTTATTTTTCAACATATAATATAGTATTGTTAACCATAGTTATCATGCTGTACACTAGTTCTCTAGACTTACTCATCCTACATCACTGCCACTTTTTAATCTTTGACCAAAATCCAAAACAGTACTTGATTTTTATACTACACATTAGACACATAAGACTGCATATAAATCATTTTACATAGTATTAGATCTAAAGGGGGGATCATATTATTTTCTGAAATATCTTCAGATATTTTATTTTATTATTTTTAATTTAAATCCTTAAACAATGATAGGATATGCTTATTGATTTTAGAGAGAGAGGAACGAGAAGGGGGGAGAGAGAGACAGACAAAGAGAGACACAGAGAGAGAGAGAAACATGGATGGCGAGAGAAACATTGATTGGTTGCCTCCTGTATGCTCCCAGACCGGGTACCTTGAAACCTGGGTATATTCCCTGACCAGGAATCAAACCTGCAAACTTTTGGTGCATGGGACAACAATTCAACCAAATGAACCACCTGGTCAGGGTGATATCTTAAGGTGTTTTAAACAAAAAGTAAGGAAGAAAATAATACATAGCAGAAAGAGTCTGGGTTTCCAGTAAAGTAAAGTTGGTTCTAAATCATATTACTACTATATGCTATTTGGGTTATCAAATGACTCATCCACTCTAAGTTTCTTTATTAATATTTATGAAAAAGGAACTATATTAGTGATAAGTCTTTCAGATCAAATAGGAAAAATGTATCCATGGTTTCTCTTTTCTCTCCCACCAACTGACTTGTGGATTCATCACTTGTGCTGTCAAGAGCCCAGAGTTCTATGGAGGGAAGATTCATCACGTCTCCCTGTTAGTCAATCACCCATCTGTGCTTCGACAGCTTTTAGAGTTTGGAGAACAAGATATTAAGATTTACTTAACCCTTTGCCCTCAAGATTTCAGAAATTCATATAAGAATTTGGACCAGATATGTATTTGATGAAGAGTCCTGATGCTCTGCTCTGAAATTCTGTCTCCCATCATCTTGTAAAGTTAGCAACTTCCTCAAGCTTGATCCTCCCCCAGAACTTCCTCACGTTCAGGGATGTTTTTTTTCCTACACTTCAATAGTGCTTCAGGGAAACCTAGGCAGACCAGCATCTTAATCCATTTTCCAGTGTTTTACCCACAAACTCTATGCTCAAGTGGAGATTCTTAAAGAGTTTAAAGACATAAATGATATGGCTTTGACCAGTTTGTAAAATTACACCCTGATTCATAATATGGATTTTAACTTTGGAAACTTAGTTGTTGCATACCATCCTCCTTTTCTTCATCTTTAAGATTTACGGATCTTTTAGGTGCTACAATAAAGCAAACTTTTGAAGCTGTGCCTGTTTCATTAGAGTGAATTATTGCTTTTGTGGATTTGAATATGCTTACTACCATCTTAACACACATGCTTGTGATTTTTTTTCCTATTTAATCACAAATTGAGTTAGAGTATAGGTACAATTTAGCAGATGCTTTTTTAAATATGGTTAACATTTAGAAATTTTAATTTTATGTACCCTTCGTTTTCGCCTCAACTTTGCCCAATATACTTTTTTTGATGAGTAAGTCATTCAGCTGAACCTCTGTCATTGAGTAGCTACTGAGTTTCCAGAGATAAGCAAACACAAAAGCATAAACAATGAAAAACTGCCAAGAATAGTAAAGTGCTTAATATCTTGTGTGTGTGAGTGTTGTGAGGGAGAAAGGGTGTTAGATATGTAAATACATCAGTATACGAAAGAAAAATTGAAATAAATATCAGTTGAAAAATAGGTACTCTACTGTAGAAAAAAAGAAGACCGATTATTTGCAACTTAGGGATTTAGGACATCTTTTATGCGAGCTGGGCCTAAAAGGAAGATGCTAGTAACAGGGGGCTGAGAATGAATTGGGAGTGGGAAATAGATTGTTATAGCTAGGTTGCATAGGTACCGGATTTTTAAAAAAACTTAAATGTGTGTGAATGAGTTTGGTTTTGGAAATCTTGCTGTTGTTTGAGAAGAGAAATAATATGGTTTTTTTCTGTGGTTTAGAAAAGTAAGCACTACAGAATAGATAGGAGGGAAAATAAAGGGGAATTGATAAAATTAATTAGGTATTAAATTCAGAGATGACAAGAGTATTGTCTTCCTCGGTTATTTTTCTTTTTTATTTTATATTTCTCCTAAGCTCAAACACAGTATCATTTTCTATATCTGACAACAAAGAGTCACAGGGATATCTATTTTATATATTCCCTTGGTGACTCACTAATGAGAAAGTTGTGTTTTAGTTACAACCATAACCACATAATTTTTACAGTCAGTAGGGAGCTAACTATATTTCTACTTAAGACAAGATCCTTTTTGTTACACTGAAAAGTTGCACTGGTAATGAAAGCATATATCTGGTTTAAATAGAGCCATTTTTTGTGTATGACAGAATTAAGGGGCTTCTTCCACCCCTCCTTCCCACATTGAATCATTTATCATAATAATTATTAGGCAGAGAGTCCTTAGAAAAGATTTAGGCCAATCTAAACCATTAGATGAGCAAACTGAGACTCAGGGTAGAAAAGTTCCAATTCTACTCATTAATTGCTACTTTCTATTTTATTTTTATTCTCTCAAAATACACTTCGAATACTGATATATATATATATATATATATATATATATATATATATATATATATATACACACATATATATATATATATGACTTAGCAGAAAAAGAACCTACATTTTAAATAACATATTATTACCAGCTTTCCCACGATAATACTGCTATACTCAGCATGCAAGCCTGTATAACTGAACAGATTTATTACTTTTAGCAGTAATAAACTGCAAGTTTATGCTCTTTATTTGAATAATTTATGTAGTACTCCTATTACTGAAATCAAGATTTATGTGAAGGTCTATGAAGTGGTTTAGTAGGTATTTTAATTTTTTTTTTTTTTTTTTTTTTTGCTGTATCTGAAAAAACGAAGTGAAGAGGAGCAGAGCAGTTGTCAGAGTTATGAACTCGCATATGGGAACTGGCATGGAAACAAATGCCGGCTTCACTTTTTTATACACAGTATTTAGGAGCTCTTAAAAAATGAATGGTCTGAACATCTTTCAATTTCTAGGACTTGTGTTCACATGTAATTTTCTGAATAAAACACTTTTACTTACAAATTTTATGACTGGGGACAGATGTTATATACTCTTAAACTTTCTTTATAGTGCTACGTTTGATGAGGAGGACTAACACAGTTCTAGGAAATAGTAAAAGCAAGGAGGTTAAACAGGAATACCTCACATTCCCTAGAATTGTAACATTTTGCAAAGCTTGTATTTATTGATGAACACATTTTACTTTTCTTTAGAATACATCTCAAGTTTTCATTTCTATGCACATTATTATGTTAAACTATATAATTTCTATTACATCTGTCATATTGTTATAAACAATTGCAATTAAATAATTTTTAGTGATATGTGCAGCAAAATTCACTTATTCTGATTGACAGCAGCAGATTACAAGGGCTGATTAGAATACAGTTCAAGTCTGAGGGCAATCCCCCACATCTGAAGGAGCATCCATAACTTTTCTTAGCTAGCTGATATCCTGTGAGTCTGAAAGACATGGGTAGATCTTATCAACTTAAGAGAATATAAATGATATATTTAATTAGTGGAAAGATGACCTCTGCAATCTGTGTGACATATTTCAACTTTTGGACAACTGGTCTGTAAAGCTCATAGACTAGTCTATGTATATAGGTAGGTAGTCATGTATGAACCCCAAACTGAGGCATGCTTTTCTAACTATAATGGCACGAAGACTAATCTTTCTTGAGAAAATTAATAAATATTGTGGAAGCATTCTCATAGAAAGCTGGTATTGGGAATCAAACTGGTGACCCTTTGGTTCATAGGCCAGCACACAACCCACTAAGCCACAGCAGCCAGGGCAGAGAGATGCAAATCAAAACCACAGTAAGATACCACCTCACATCTGTCAGAACAGCTATCATCAATAAATCCACAAACAAGAAGTGCTGGTGAGAAGGAGGAAAAAAAGGAAACTCTCATGTACTGTTGGTGGAAATGCATATTTGTGCAGCCACTCTGGAATATACTATGGAGGATCCTCAAAAAATTAAAAATGGAACTGCTTTGTGACTCAGCAATTCCCAACACTGTTGGGTATATATATGAAAAAATCCAAAATACTAATTGTTTTGAAAAATTGTTTAATTGTTTTGAACACTCCATGTTCAGCCCATCAATAGACGAATGGATAAAAAAGTGGTAGTATCTATATAAAATAAAAAATTACTCAGCCCTAAAAAAGAATGAAATATTAATATTTGAAACAGCGTGGATGGACCTGAAGGCTATTATGTTCAGTGAAACAAGTCAGACAGAGAAAAACAGATATCAAACGATTCACTTACATATGGAATCTAAAGAACAAAATAAACAAAAAAACCCACAATTGAATTAGACTTATAGACACAGAGAACAGACTTATGGCTGCCAGAAGGGAGGGGTTTTGGGGGACTGGTTAGAAAAGGTAAAGGGATTCAGAGTAACAATTGGTGGTTACAAAATAGAAATGAGGACGCAAAGTACAGCTTAGGGAACATGGTCAATAATACTGTAATAGCTATGTATGGTGCCAAATGGGTACTGGAAATGTCAGAAGAACACTTTGTAAAGTATATGATTACCTAACCACTATAATGTACACCTTAACTAATATAAAAATGACATGAAATTTAAACTGTAATTAAAAAACAAAATTAAAAATATAAATAAGGGCTCCAAGATGGCGCCAGAGTAAGCAGAAACTTCACTCACCTCATCCTAGGACCAAACCAGAATCAGAACTGTATTATAGAATAATCATCCTGAATAACCAACTGAAGACTAGTGGAAGAGAAGTCTTATAACCAGGGATTTACAGAAGAAGCGACATCAAGACTAGCAGAAAGTGTGGAGAAACGAAAAGGGTTGGCCCACCCTTGTGGGCAGAAACTGAGGTTCTGGATAGGAGTCTTGACTGTGGGGGTTTCCCTTTGAGAAGTTTGGGATCTAAGCCCCAGTCCAGAGCACCGGACCTGGCAGGTGCACCAACGTAACATATGGCTGTGAAGGCAGTGGAGTTTCTGTCTGCCAGGGAGGGACGGAGTTCGCTAGAGACATTGGCACCATCTGGAAGCACAAATGCACAAAGTATTGTTTGCAGCTACTCCCCATGGGCTCCAGTGGAAAGTGGACAGAGCAGACTAGAGACACGTAAGAAGAGTCTGGAGTCTGGGGTTTATGGCTCTGGGGACTGCGGAGGGGACAGCAACCAGGATCTCTGTGATGTTTCATTCTCTCTTATCACAGACACCATCTTTCTTCAGTGGAGTACTCCCCTTATTGCAGTATCTGCCTGGGGGAAAGCAATAGTCCCACACTTTAGCTCCCTCTCTCCCCACTCTGTAGAGTTTATACCCTATTGAGGAGAACGGCCAGAGGGTCGTTCAGTGACTGAGCCTAAAAGGAAGCCAGCAGGCAGAGACAGGGAAAGGTGGAACTCAGGGTGCCTTGGCACTTTTGCTGATCTGTCCCCGGGGCTGGTGCTGGTAAATCCAGCGTTGGTATGCAGCTTGTTTTTTCTTGTGCATTCCCAGGCCAAGCAGAGGCAGCCACAAACTGTGGATTGCTTGTAGCTCCAAAAAGGTTGCTGAGGTATAGTCACAGACAGCATCTTATACCAGCCTACACCAGAGTCCTTCTCAAGAAGCCCAGAATCAACACATCCAGTGGCTAGCTTCAGACAACATCAAAGAAGAATCCATTAAGCTTCACAAGCAGCATATGCAAAAGGAGATCTCAGCAGATACCAAACCCACTGGGGAAAATTCTGTTTCATGTGGTTAGCACCTGCACAGCTGCTCACATGTCATGGTCAGGGTTGAGCCTCACAGTCAGCCAGACAGGGTCAATCCCATGCATGAACAAGCCAATAGAAATCAGACTCAATCATAACAGGAGGGTTGACATAAACATACAAGGGACATTCATGGAGTCTCCAGCTCAGGTGGTCCAGGAGACTGTGCCACTGGCCCTGACAAATACCTACTACATAAAGCCACCCATGAAGACTGGGAGTCCTAGCATATCTCCTTAATACATAGAAACAAACAAAAACATGCATCCAAAATTAGGAGACAAAGAATCAGTCTCCAAATGAATAAATAAGAGGAATCTCCAGAAAAAGAGCTATATGAAATGGAAGCAAGCAATTTATAAAATGTAGACTTCAAAGTAATGATTAGAGGGATGCTCAACAACATGAAAATGACATTGAAACAAACAAAAAACACAGGACCAATTAGAACTGAAAAATACAATATTGGAAATGAAGAATACACTAAAAAGAATAAACAGGAAGTTGGATGAAGCAGAGGATTTAATCAGCAAGTTGGAAGACATAATAGGAAACACATCTAATCAGAGCAACAAAATAAAAAAGAATTTATAAAAATGAAGATAGTTTAAGGGATCTTTGGGACAACATGAACCATAACAACATCTGCAGTATAAGGGTACCAGAACAAGAACAGAGAGAGCAAAGGATCAAGAACTTATGTGAAGAAATAATAGACAGTAAAATCTCAGATATCTCATGTAAAAATATTTTTGCTGATATATCTCCTAGAGCAAGGAAAATAAAAGAAAAAATAAACAAATAGGACTATATTAAATTAAAAAGCTTCAGCATGGCTAAAGAAACCATTGTCGAAATGAATAGGAAACTAACTATGTGGGAGAATATATTTGACAATGATACACTGGACAAGGGTGTAATCTCCAAAATAAATAAAGAATTTATATGCCTCAACACCAGAAAGACCAAAACTCCCATTAAAAATAATACACAAAGTATCTGAATAAACATTTATCCAAGGAGGACATACAGATGGCCCATAGATATCTGAAAAGATGCTCAACATTACTAGCCATGAAAGAGATGAATATTCAAACCACAATGAGATATCACCTCACACCTGCCAGGATGGCTACCATCAATAAATCAACAAACACGTGCTGGTGAGGATATGGAGAATGGGGGACCTTTGTGCACTGTTACTGGGAATGAAGAATGGTGAAGCCACTGTGGAAAACAGTATGGAATTTCTTCAAAAGTTTAAAAATGAACTACCTTTTGAGCCATGATTCCACACTTGGGAATATATCTTAATAATCCTGAACACCAATTCAAAAGAATTTACGCACTCCCATATTTGTAGCAGTGCTATTTACAATAGTCAAAATTTGGAAACAGCCTAAGTGCGCATCAGTAGATGAGTGGATAAAAAAATTGTGGTACACTTATACAATGGCATACGATGCAGCAGAAAGAAAGAAGTCCTGCCTTTTACTGCAGCATCAATGGAACTAGAGATTATTATGCTAAGTGAAATAAGCCAGTCAGTGAAAGACAAATACCACATGATCTCACTTATAAGAGGAATCTAATGAACTAAATAAGCTAATGAGCTAAATAGAACCAGAGACATGGAATTATAGAATAGACTGACAGCTATTGGAGTGGAGGAGCGGGGGAGTAGGTGCTGTTTGAAAGAAGGTGGAGGGATTAGTTAAAGACCACACATGAAGTTCCCATGGGCATAGACAGCAGTGTGGGTAAAGGCTATGGAAATGGAGGGTGGGCTGGGTGGACTAGGGAAAAGTTGGGGAAATCGGGTTAACTGGAATAGCATAAACGATTAAAAAAAAAAAAACAAAACAAGCCCATGGCAAATGATCTCTTTGAAAATTGCAAGTCTGTTGTTCTGGTAAGACATTAGAAAACCTGAAAATAATATTTCTAAATTATTTACTTTCTAGCTTAACCAACTGGTTGGCTTAAAAGTACAATTGAATTCAGAATCTCTGGGCTGGATTAAATAGCAACTGAATATTCTTTGATGCTCTGATTCATAAAGTATTTCTATTAAATTGTTTTACTATTTGGCATTTAAAGATGAATTTTCATATTGTATTTGTTAAATAAACTACAAATAATAAAATTAAAACAAAGAAATAATGACACAAAATTCCGTAACTGGGTGAAAGAAAAAAACACTCAAGTTCAGAGGTGCAGAGATTCCCAAACAAAATGGGCACCAAAAAACCCCACCCAAGATATATTATAATTAAAATAGCAAAGGTTAAAGACAGAGAATCTTAAAAGCAGCAAAAGAAAAAACAGTTACCAACAAGTAGGTCCTATAAGACTATAAGCATATTTCTCAACAGAAACATTTCAAGCCAGAAGGGATTGGTATGAAATATTCAAACTGATGAAAATCAAGGACCCACGACCAAGACTACTTAACCTAGGAAGACTATCATTTAACACTGAGGGAGAAATAAAGGGCTTCTTAGGCAAGAAAAAGCTAAAGGAGTTCCTTACCAGCAAATCAGTATTACAAAAAATGTTAAAGGTCTTGCTTGAAAGAAGAAGAAGAAGGAGCAGAAGGAGAAGGAGGAGGATGAAGAGGAGGAGGAGCAGCAACAAAGGAACATAGTTAAAAAATAAAAAGGCAATAGACTTCTGGCTCAGATGGAGGAATAGGTAGATACACTTTGCCTCCTAGCACAACCAAAAGAAGGACAACAAATTTAAAAACAAAAAATAACCAGAACTCCCAGAAAATTGAACTGTATGGAAATCCAGCAACGAAGGATTTAAAGAAGAAACATTCATTCAGACAGGTATGAGGGGCAAAGACAGGCTAGCAGGGTGGAGAGAATTCATGGCAAAGCAATAGCTGGAGGACCAGGGAAGGCAAGGCAGTGGCTGGCGGAGCAGACAGTCCCATATTTGCATGCAGATAAACCAGAAGGAACAACTGGGGAGCAAGAAAGACTGTGCAACCTAGGGTTGCAGTACAGGAAAAGAAAGTCTCAAAACCTCTGACTGAAAAAACCTGTGGGGAGTTACAGCAGCAGGAGAATCTCCCAGCCTCACAGGAGAGTTCATTTGGAGAGACCCACAGGGTCCTAGAATGTACACAAAACTACCCACCCCAGAATCAGCACCAGAAGGGCCCAATTTGCTTGTGGGTAAAGGAGGAAGTGACTGAAAGTCGGCAGAGAGCTGAACAAGGGGCATTGTTCCCTCTCAGACCGCTCCCCCAAATACAGCACCACAACGCAGCAACCTGGGTTGCTCCACCCTGGAGAATACCTAAGGCTCTGCCCATTACTACATAACAAAGAAATATGGCCCAAATGAGAGGACAGATCAAAGCTCCAGAAAAAATAGAATTAAGCGATGGAGAGAGAGTCAACCTACCAGATGTAGAGTTCAAAACACTAGTAATCAGGATGTTCAAAAAATGTTTCAGTCTGGTCACAAAATAGAGGAAAAAGTGAAGGCTGTGAAAAGTGAAATAAGGACAATGTATAGAAAACTGACAGTGAAGGGAAGGAATCTGGGACTCAAATCGACAGTTTGGACCAAAAGGAAGAAATAAACATTCAACCAGAATAGAATGAAGAAACAAGAATTCAAAACAATGAGGAGAGGCCTGGGAACCCCCTAGACAACTTTAAATATTCCAAGATGTGAATCATAGGGATGCCAGAAGGAGAATAGGAAGAGCAAGAAATTGAAAACATATTTGAAAACATAATGAAGGAGAACCCTAATCTGGGAAAGAAAATAGACTTCCAGGAAGTCCAGGAAGCTCAGAGAGTCCCCAAAAAGTTGGACCCAAGGAAGCACACATCAAGGCATATCATAATTACATTACCCAAGATTAAAGAGAAGGAGAGAATCTTAAAAGCAGCAAGAAAAAAGGAGACACTTACCTACAAAGGAGTTCTCATAAGACTGTCAAGTGATTTCTCAAAAGAAACCTCACAGGCAAGAAGGGGCTGGAAAGAGGGATTCAAAGTCATGAAAGGCAAGGACCTACATCCAAGATTACTCTATCCAGCAAAGCTATCATTTAGAATGGAAGGGCAGATAAAGTGCTTCCCAGATAAGATAAAGTTAAAAGAGTCCATCATCACCAAGCCCTTATTATATGCAATGTTCAAGTGATTTATCTAATTGCCCTGGCTGGCGTAGCTCAGTGGATTGAGCTTGAGCTGGGAACTAAAGGGTCACGGTTCGATTCCCAGTCGGGGCACATGCCTAGGTTGCAGGCCAGGTCCCTGGTGGGGGCCATGTGAGGGGCAACCACACATGGATGTTTTCTCCCTCTCTTTCTCCCTCCCTTCCCTTTTGTCTAAAAATAAATAAAATCTTTTAAAAAAAGTGATCTATCTAAGAAAAAGATGATCAAAACTATGAACATAAAATGACAACAAACTCACAACTACCAACAACTACACCCAAAAAAACAGAAACAAAAGCAAACTAAGCAAACAACTAGAACAGGAACATAATTACAGAAATGGAGATCACATGGAGGGTGATCAGTGCAGGGGCAGAAGGGAGAGAATGGGGGAAATGTATGGGGAATAAGAGGAATAAATGGTAGGTACAAAATAGACAGGGTGGGGTTAAGAATAATATGGGAAATAGAGAAGCCAAAGAAGTTATATGTATGATCCATAGACATGAACTAAGTTTGTGGACTGCTTGTGGGAAGTCAGATGCAGGGCGGAGGGGAATAAAGGGGAGGAAAAAATAGGAAAACCATAATAACATAATCAATAAAATATATTTTTAAAATGTTAGGGAAAAATAAGTTTCTGCATAATGATACATATATTTTTATAATTTAGAATATTTTATGCACATATATATTTGAAACAAAAATTGAAAGCTGTATAAGGAAAAACTTAGTAAATTCACCACCTTAATGAGAGATATTGACAAATTTCTCTCTTCTATAAATAGTTCATTCAAAGAAAAAATGTATAGTAGAATTAAGTATAATTAAGAAAAAATGAAATTATTGGAAATAAAATTATGCTCCATGAGCAAGGGTAAAAAGAAAAAGCAGTCAACATAATTTTTTCAGAATAACGCCAGTATTGGACTTATTGAAAGGCACTTTGAAACAAATATTTTAAATATATTCAAAAATTAAAGAAGACCATATGTCTAAAAAATGTATGAGTGTTGTATCACCAAATATAGAATGTCCATAAAAATTTAAATATCATTTTAAGAATAAAGAATCAATAATTGAAAAATTAAATAAGTAAAATGAAGACTTCACTTGGGGGCCCCAAACCACGTTTGAAGCCTCAGTGAAAAGAATAAGAAAAGTTAATGATTCGTCAGTTGAGGTTATCCAGTCTGAGGAACAGAAAGAACAAAAGAATGAAAATATGAACAAAGCCTCCAAGGCCTGTGCTGTACCATCAAACTTTGTCGCCTTGCAAAAATTCTTTTAAGTTTTTAGGCCTTAGATTTTTTAGATATCAATTCTTCTTTATATGATTAGTCATAAATAATTTAAGGCATGCAATGTGTTTAAAATAATAAAGAATTTTGGAAAAGTAAATGATATTCATCTGTCTTTGTATTTATTAAAATGAGAGAGTAACACTCCATTTAAAAAATTATCAGCTCGCTCTTTGAGGTACCATAATGTAACTGAATTTGATTCTGAAGTAAAATAACCCAAATGTCCAATGACATAATTGTATAACACCTCAGTGTTTGTTATCTGATCAGTTTGTGATCATTAATAATTCTTACAATGGTGTTCATTTTGCTTCTAGTCATGCAGAACTGCAGTGAATCTGAGACTTCAGGCGGGTCTTTTGCCTGGAACTGACTGAAAACTAAAAAAGGCAATTGTTATCATTCTTTATCAGCTATTCAGAAATGAGGTTTAATTTTAACATTCATCAAATAAAAAGCATTTCCTTGAGTCACTAAATATTATTGTTAGATCTTATTTTTAATATCTCTTTAATTGTTTTTAATTAAAGAGACTATTTTCCAAATCATCTATAATTGATCTTTTCATTGACACAAAAGAAATTTTACTCATTTTAAATTAGCCCTGTACCAACAGCGTTCAGCTTAGTTTTTGTATGGTTAGAATTTAGAAATACTAAACTTTCTAAACCACGTATATATTTTCTAAACTGCTTTTTTCTGTACATTGGATTCATCTTCCACTAATTTCACACATTTCAATTATTTTAAAAGAAGTCTCTTAAAGTTAGCAATTACCTATTTAGAGTTGCCACATCATTTATTCAGTTTATATATACTATCATTTTTACCACAAAGTGAGCTTCATTTCTTTACCAATGTGCCTGAAACATTATGTAGATAGCCAAGAAATGCATCCCTCTAATCAAAGCTGTGGATAATTATAGTTCTAGAACTTGAAGATTAAGTCACTGTCTTAGTTCAATAGCTATTTCTGAAGAGAAATAAATGACTTGACTTAGTATAAACTTTGAGCCACTGTCACTTGAACTTGGCTGTTAGAAATATAAAAAAAAGCCAGAAATCTCTTTCTGTTTGCTTTTCACCATTCCATCAACTTAGGGATATCTAGTCTTCCTTTTCTAAGAGTTTGACACTAGGCACCTCACCTGTACAGTTCTGATATAACCACTGAAGGTTCACAGGAATAATAAATAACATAAATGCCATAAGTATTCAGAAAAATTATCTAGCAAATACTAGGCTTAATTTCCCTTTAAAAACTCCAAACTGAATATCAAAACATTAAGGATAGTTTGTTTTAGGAGGCTCAATTTAAGAGAAAACTCATAGGAATATAACATGCAATGATTTTAATTTCTTGCAGTGATTCAAAATAAATTATATTCCAGAAAGAAAATTGATGTTTTTTTTTCTAGGGAACAATTTTATCCACTTCTGGGGATTTCAGTTGTGAATACCTTTAAAAAGGAGGGAAAGGTTAGGCATAACTATAACTGTAAACTGATTAAAAGCTTGCCAGCCCTTATGATGTTCCTTCTGTGGGCGTCCCAATGTGCCTCATCTCATCGGTCCTCATGGGAAGCTTGGTCAGAACAGAAGTTTGTCTGCAAGCAAAACACCAATGTAAAGGTTTATATTAGTTACATGTCCTGAATACTCTCACAGTTAATATAATGATGATTACATTCAACAGAAGCTTCAGTTTTCTTAAATATGTGATGACAATAATCAAAGAAAACAATTCTGTTTTTGTTTTGGAGAGGGCATTAGTTTTCCTATTGACTTAAATATTTTCCGTAGATTTCCGTAGAAATTGGCCCATTTTGCAGATGCCGTATTGATTCTAATAAAGGTAATTATTTCTAAGTTTTAAAAAAATCTAGCTTCAAATAGCAGAAAGGCCAAAAATTATAGTTATTTTTCTCAGAGTAAAAGTTTATTTTTCACATGAAAGAGTCTTAACATAAAAGCAGTCATGCTGTGACTTCACTCCCCAGAGAGCTTTACTCCAGGTTCCTTGGGGGCCCAGGCAACTTTGAGCCATTCTCCCCAAGGTGGCCTAGGCATCATGACTTACATAGTATTTCTGGCAACCAAAACAATGGAAAGATAAATAAATAAAGTGTGTGTGCATGCATTTGCATGTGCATGTATGTGTGTCTGTGTTGTCTCTTAGAAAAGGTCCCCAAGTCCTGGATGGCACAGCTCAGTTGGTGGAGCATCACCGTGAAAACAGAAAGGTCACCAGTTCAATTCCCAGTCAGGGCACATGCGCGGGTTGCCGGCTCTGTGCTTTGCCCCCATAGGGCAACTTGCAGAAGACAGAAGGCAACCAATCGATGTTTCTCTCTCACGTCGATATTTGTCTCCCTCTTTTTCTCCCTCCCTTCCCCTCTTTTTAAAATAAAATTTTAAAAATATTTTTAAAAAGGTCCCCAAAAGTTGGCACAGGAGAAATCCACTTCATTTTGAGAGACTGAGTATACAGACATAATGGCTGACCATACATGACGATTGAACTCTGACCAAGAGTCTGAATCAACTGGCTGAAAATGGTCAGGCTTGTCACTGACTGCCTGAGTCCTAGTCACTGCTCCCCATACCCAACTAAGAATAAACCACATAAAGTAGAATATGTTCCTGGAACCAATCACATAAATGTCCTCACTTCTAATTAGCCCTCTTGGAGCTTACCCCTGTCAACGATCTTTAACTAGAGCATATTTGAAGTGTTCGTATTTTTTCCACTAAAAGCCTTCTCACTTTCCTGCCTATCTCTGAGTCCCTTGCAAACACAGATGATGATGACTGAGGCCCTGACTATAGCAAGCTACAAATGAATGGCCTCTGTATGGTCTTCTCATTTGGGCGGTCTTCTTTGATTTCCTCAGTTCTTTAGCTATGTATGTCTGACTGCTAGAGATTTTAAAAATGTAGATTTTAGTGCCCCTAAACCATATACCAGCTAAATATCCAGTTACTATGGAAGAGACAAAATTGTCTTTGGAGATAAACTGATTTTGCCCCACATACAAAAGGATGTGTGGAGACATTAATTTTTTTTAAGATTTTATTTATTTATTTTCAAAGAGAGGGGAAGGGAAGGAGAAAGAGAGGGAGAGAAACATCAAGGTGTGGTTGCCTCTCACATGGCCCCCACTGGGGACCTGGCCAACAACCCAGGCACGTGTCCTGACTGGGAATCGAACCGGCGACCCTTTGGTTCGCAGCCCGCACTCCATCTGCTGAGCTACACCAGCCAGGCAGAGATATTAAAATTAAAAAAAAGAAAAAATTGTGAAAACTGACACAACATAATTTCTTGTCCCAGTGTTAAACAGGAGCAATTATTTTTTCCTGACTTCATGTTAAATGCCTTTGGGACTGAGCATAATTTCCTTCCCTACCTTAGATGTAGCTAAGAATTAATAAACATAGCTAGCTACTTTATCTAGGAATTAACTTGCTCCTATAATACCGTGAACTAAGATTAACAGCTTCTTTATCAAAACATACTTCAAGACCCTCCCTCACTACGCCCACCAATCCAAAACTATTTTATCATAAACTCTAGACAGGCCCTACACCATCCCTTATTGTAACGCATTTTAAAATTATCCAGCCTAAGCTCTAAAACCCTGTAAACATATTCACTATCTTCTTCCTTTTGAGACACTATTAAGACTACAAAAGTATTGGTCCTCACATGGCAGTAAATGTAATAAAATTTGTCTTGCTTGATCTGTTGTGGGAGTGACACAGAGAGATTTGATCAGATCCCTGGGCAGGAGTAGGGAGGGGCCTAGGAGGGGGTTGCTGGAAGCAATGGTAAACAGTCTAGGACGGGATTGGCTGAGAAGCATGGCATTGCAGGCAAGAAGATTTGAAATAGAAGGAAGACAGAGACTGGCTCTCAGGCTCTCATGCAGGAGGCCTGAAAGATTGTGCTGCAGCTGCCTGCTTTTCCGCAAAGGACAGCATTTGGGGTGGATTTTGGATGGGAGAAGAAATTCCCAGCACAGCCTAGGATCAGGCTGGCCTGGCAGGGGGTGGCAGGGGCGTCCTTCCTCAGGTGCTCGACGGAGGACAAGCTCTGCGGCAGAAGCCTGCCATTCTTCCAAAATTGTGTAGCTTTTGTATCTTATGTTGTTTTAGTTTGTGAACTAATGTTATAGAAATAAGAGAATTAAAAACTAATAGGGGAATTATAGGAGACTTCGTGTGTTAGAGTTTGGCCTTAATTGATAGGTTTAAGTGATTAAAGCTATAACTAAAGAGTTAAAAAGTTTAGCCTTAATTGATAGGCCTAAGTGAGTAATGCATATGGAAAGCTGTGGTTCCAAAATTGAGTAGCTTTTGAATAAAGGCTCCTTTCCTTTGTCACCAAACCTTTGCCTTTGGAATTTGCTAGAGGGGGGCAGTGGGAAGCAGGACCTCACTCGCTGTTTTGTAACAGGAGGCTCATTTCTTCTTGCCGATACAGTAAAGAATTAATGATCAGCAAACTGATTAGCATACAGACAGGATATTAGTAATACATTCTCAGGGAAGAGAACAATCCAAGCTAAGGTGAGTCAGAGAAGCTTAGGTGCTCAGTCCCTTTGGCTTGGGACTTATATAGTTTCAGGGTGGAATGAGGGAGCTACTTATTGATTTGGTGGAAAAAGTGGGTAAATAACTATTCCACGGGCTTAAGTGTAGGTATGAGTGACGGTCTGTTAACTCATACTTTTGTCTTTCTCAAGACCACCTCTTGGCATCCATTGTAAAAAGAGATATGTGACCAGAGGCAGTTAATTAAAGGCATTTATGAGGGCCCCCTCCCACCCCTCCTCCTTCTCCTCCATTTTCTATGTTCTACCTAACAGATCCATACATTTTCCTGGCGATGTTTTTCAGACTTCAGTGCAAATATCACTGAAGTCTTACAAAGATCCAGTCAATAAGTCCTCATAGAACAAGCCCCTGGAGGTGGGTCTGTGTGACCTGAGTCTCCTGGGTGTTCTCTTCAGGATTTTCTGAGCACAAACATGAGGTATCTCCTGAAAAGGATTGAACTCCTAATTTTTTTGCATTGAGCTCACAATGCTGTTTATCTTTTCTGGGGAATGAGGAACACTTTTAGAAAACCTTTCATTATCTAATTGATCTAATCCTGTATCACAATCTGCCTTGTTACTCACAACACTATTGTTTATCTTTCTGTCATTTTGTGTTCTGAGACTTTAAGAGCTTCGGTAAAGAGATGATATAGATTAAATGTACCCATCCTTTAGCTGGCCCCAGCACTGAGATCAGAAGATCTTGTAAGAACACCTTCAGAACACACGTTGCCTTGGGTAACCTCTTTGAGATCATGTAAGTTTCTCCTCAGTACTGACCTGGTGCTCCCGAAAACTACTTTTTTAACTTTATTTTTATTGTTTACACTATTATGGATGTCCCCATTTTCCCCCAGTTGAGCCACCGACACCCCCCTTCCATCAGGCCATCACCACACTGTTGTCTGTTGTGCATGGGTCATGCATGTATGTTCTTTGGCTAATCCCTTCACCTTCTCTCATCCGGTCCCCCACCCTCCTTCCCTGTGACAGCTAGCTCTCAGTCTGTTCCATGTGTCCATGCCTCTGGTTCTATTTTGTTCATCAGTTTATTTTGTTCATTATATTCCACCTATAAGTGAGATAATGTGGTACTTGTCTTTCACTGACTATATTATCTCACTTAACATAATAATCTCCAGGTCCATCCATGCTGTCACAAAAGGTAAGAGTTCTTTGTTTTTTACTGCCACATAGTATCCCATTGTATCATTGCGCCACAGCTTTTTCATCTACTCATCTACTGATGACTATTTGGGCTGTTTCCAGATGTTGGCTATTGTAAATAATGCTGCTATGAACACAGGGGCACATATATTCTTCTGAATTGGTGTTTCAGTATTCTTAGGTATATTTCAGAAGTGAGATTGCTGAATCAAAATGTAGCTACATTTTTAATTTTTTTGAGGAAACCGCATACTGTTTTCCATAGTGGCCGCACAGTCTGCATTCCTATGAATAGTGCACTAAGGTTCTCTTTTCTCCACACCCTCTCCAGCATTTGCTGTTTATTGATTTATTGATGATAGCCGTTCTAGCAGGTGTGAGGTGATCTTATTATGGTTTTAATTTGCAGTTTTTCTGATGATTAGTAACATTGAATTTTTTCTTTCAT
>PVJI01006984.1:0-81024 GCA_004026765.1 Micronycteris hirsuta | reverse complement strand
AAGAACCTTTGCACTCCTATGTTCATAGCAGCACAATTCACAATAGCTAAGTGCTGGAAACAACCTAGATGCCCGTCTACAAATGAATGGATCAAGAAACTATGGTACATTTACACAATGGAATTCTACGCAGCAGAGAGGAAGAAGGAGCTTATACCTTTTGCAACAGCATGGATGGAACTGGAGAGCATTATGCTAAATGAAGTAAGCCAGGCAGTGAGGGACAAATACCTTATGATCTCAACTTTAACCGGATCATAACCAACAAAAGCAGAAAGCAAGCAAAACATAACCAGAGACACTGAAATTAAGAACAGTCTAACAATAGACAGGGGAGAGGAGGGTGGGGACAATGGGGAGAAGAGTTTTCAGGAATCATTGTAGAGGACACATGGACAGAACTAAGGGGGAGGAGGGAGGTCGGGGGGTGGGACGGGAGGGGAAGGGAGGGTGAGGGGAGAGGCTGCAAATAACTGTAATTAAACAAAAAAATTAAAAAAAAAGAAAAAAAAAGAAATAATATCCCTCCACCTCACCTGTTAAAGAACTATAATAGTACCCATTCATTATTGAGAGAGTTGAATGAAATAATATACATAAAATATCTAGTACAAGGTCTAGCATAGACTAAGTGATAAACTGTGATATTTACTTTCTCATTTCTGCCTTAGGATCACATTGTATCAGTCCTAGGGGTGATCTCTTTTTAGTAATCTATGGTCTGAAAACACAAAATCGAAGTTGGGATCAAGTTAAGAAGCTCTCAAAAATATCTGTCTCATAGAGATGCTGGGAATTCTACGTGAGGGCTGTCATTTTATTTGGCAATGTCAAGACTGCTGCCTTGGCAAACAGAAGTGGATGCTGGGCTGTGTGATTTACATTACATGGATCTCTGCTCAATTATGATTTGCAATCTGGCTAATCTGTCACCCATTCACTACAAATCAAATACATGTGCGCAAAATTAGTCCAAGACAGGGAGGCCATGACTAATGAACAAAAGTAAAACTGATGCTGGAGAGGATAGGAGAGCTGTTCCAGGTGGAAACAGAAGCAATATTAAGCCCCTTATGGATGATCTCCTCTCTGTCATTAAAATACTAAATTCCTCTACAGAAATTCATTCAGCAGTTTTGCAGTTTTCTACTAGTGGCCAAACAGCACTGTTACTATCCTGTAAAATCAGTCATGTAATTTAACCAAATATTTTTTGCAGGGGTCCTTGTTAGCCTCACTGTGTTCACAGACCTCTTAATCCTTGGTTCTGCATCAGTGCCCCACAGATGGGTCGAGGGAGGGAGGCAATGCCCAGCACTGTGGTTAAGACCTTCCTTTTGTGGATGGAGCATAAAACTCAAGGTCATGACAATTTGCATTCATTAAAAATCTCACAGAATTTTGAGATGGGATAGGGATACTCACTCTCTCTGGTGTTCTGGATAACTTCCAGGTGGATAATTACTTTCTTCCTGTAAAAATGATCCGCCATTGGAATTGTCTAGGGTCTTTATTTACTTTTCTCACTTTTACTTGCATCTGTTTTGGGATGGTGATAATTTCTCTTGAAACTTATTATACCTGCTCTTTCTGGGATGAGATTTTGCAAATGTCTCTACTCCCCTGAGAATCTTCCTTGGGCCCCAGAAGTTTGCAGTTTTTATGTTGTGTAATCACAATCTCTGCCTCTTACTAGTACATTTTCTAGAATTGGGGGGGAACATATCTACTATTTTCTTATTAATAATTAATTGGTGTGACATATCAACTATTTCATTGAATTTATTCCTATATTGCATTTTGTTGTATTACATGCATATGCATATCTTCACTATCCTCCTCCTTTCTTCATCACTTTGTTGATACATATGTAGGAATTCCAGGATCAATGGAAACACAAGTATTACATCACAATAGGCTGTTCTTTTCTTTTGCATTTGTTTTATATTTCTGTAAGATATATTTGCCTATCTTTACACATATAGTCCTTCACCACAGCTTATATATCGCCTATCAATCTCTGGTTTTGATCTGAACATCTTATAAACTTTATACCATACCATTAACTCTGAAAATCAGAAATCGAAAAAGGATAATATTGCCATATGTTCTCTCATGGACAATTTTTTAACCAAGTGGATTTTTTCTCCCACGGGTTTCTTTTACATACTTGTGGGAACCAAGGGGAAAGCCTATTGGAGATTCACCTGAAAGCTGATTATTATTTACTGAAAAAGTAAACTGAAGGTTGATATCAAAGTAGGAAAAGGTTTAATTCTCCCTCTTTCAAGTACTTTTCTACTTTATTTATCATGTCCCTTTCTTGCGCTCTATTTGATGGGGTCTCAAATGTTGGAAAAATTTTAGTTTCAGATAATAGCTGATAAGCTTAGTAATCAATGTATGTAAAAAGTTATTGTTCCAGAAACTGAAGGTATGGCCCACCCTGACTCCAGGGGACCATGAGCAGCTCCACCTTTGTGCCTCAGGAGGGGACTGCAAGCAATCAAGATTGTACCTGAGCCATTGTGTTCCAGGGTGAGACACCCACCACCCAGGGCACAGATGAAAGAATGCTGTAGCTTTATATATGATTAACTTTTCCCCTGAATTCCAAACCCCTTACCTACACTTTTCTTCCACTTATAAACAGGATCGGTTTAAAATGGAATTTAAGATGGTCTGTTAGGGTACAAACCCTCTGCCAACTCAGATCACTGGCCATCTGAATAAAGCGCCTGTAAAGATTCAAGCCCTGTTTCTGCTTATTGGGTCCGATAGGTGACAGGCAGCATGAATGCCAGCTTTTCCGGTTTCATATTCTTAGAGAACAACAGTTATGTAATAGGGTACAGCCAAGGTAGGGGGCCCAAATAGGGATTTGTAATGGGGTTCAGAACTCAGGGTGTCCAGGAAATATTAGAGAAAAATATATATAGGATGTCCTCACCACTACCAGTCTGAGCTAGGGGATGGTACACATGGAGCAGGGCCATTGAGAGCTGTTTTGTATAGCAACAGCTTTGCAGCTAACCTCTGGCATGGTCATTTAACATATCTATGACTATTAACTGGTTTCATAGATATGCTAAATAGCTGTGGCCTTGCTTTGAGCCAGGGGGATGGAAGTGACTTCCACCCAAGATGTGACTGGGAGGCAATGCCCCCTGATCACAGAGACTGAGTGAGAGCTCGGAAATGATTGGCTCCATTCCATGCAGCCACACCCACCCACAGTTACCATGGCAGCCCAGTAAAGCTGGAAGAATACAGGAATGCTGGCAGGTGTAACTGATTGCAGGAGGAGTAGGAAATGGGGCTGCAGAGGAAGACTGGTGCTGAGATTTAAACCCAGGCGAGGCAGCCACACCAAGAGAGAACCACACGACTTTGGGGCTCCCTTTGCCACGCAGCTTAGGTAGCTGAGAAGCAAGATGTAGCAGTGATGCAGAGCTCTCTCTTAGCAGTTTGGAAGAATGCAGGAGAGACACTGTGGGAAGGAAAATCACCACGTGGTTTGGGGTGCTCCCTTTTGCCACATGGCTTAGGAAGCAGGAGATACTTTGCCGGGAAAAAAAGGGGTGAAAGGACCCTTGCTGGTGGGCCATGAGAAGGTGCCACATGGCTTTGGATTAACTGGAGATCATGGAGGCGACACAGCTGATAGTGCCAGGAGACTGAACCACTGACTTCTTCTTCTTTTCCTGAGATACGGTATCCGAACTTGGCAGAGGGAGAAGGAAGGACTGTGTGTGTCTGTGGGTATTCTAAAAACTTTAGTATTTTAATGAAGACAATAAGTCATTACTCTTAGTCTGTATAACTTTTAAATAAATAATAATTCCTTTCCTTTTCACCAATCTCTGGCATTAAGAGACATCTTTCCTCTGGCGATGGGCAAAGCGAATCTAGTATGGGGGAGAAACCCCAGAGAAAAATGGGGGTTCTTTTGGTAATAGTATATCATTCACCCCCCCACCCCGAGTCTGTTCTGTAACGTTTATTCTAAGAAGTCTGGGTTCAAGGATTAGTAAACCTTAAAAAATCATTTCTCCTAATAACTAGAGAGCTTTCATGATCAAAAGTGCCACAAATAGCCAAGGCTGGTGTAGCTCAGTGGATTGAGCACAGGCCTGTGAACCAAAGGGTCGCCAGTTTGATTCCCAGTCAGGGCATATGCCTGGGTTGTGGGTTAGGTCCCAAGTAGGGGATGCATGAGAAGCAACCACACATTAATGTTTCTCTCCTTTTCTTTCTCCCTTTCTTCTCTTCTCTCTAAAAAATAAACAATAAAATCTTTTAAAAATTACCTTAAGTATAAATAAAGAATATATCTTTAATATAGATATAAGAAATGTCAAATTAATTGCACAGAAAAAGATATGCATATCATGTAAGCACAAAGTAAAATAAAACTAGTTAAGCTAAACCAATACCAAACAATGTAGACTTTAAGTTCAGAAGACCTACAAGAAACAGAGATACATCTCATGATAATGGAAAGGTCAACCGAAAAGAAAGATATAACAATGTACAATCCATGTTCCTAATATCAGAGCTTCAAAGTAGATGAAGCAAAAATGGACAGAACTCAAAAAAGAAATAGAAAATCTATGACACATAAGAGAGATTTTAAATACACCTTTCTTCATAGCTGATGGTACATACAAGCACAAAATTAGAAAAGACATAGATCTAAACAAGATTAATGAAGTTAACCTAATTGTCATATAAAGAACAATAAACCCAAAATGACTGGATAAATATTTTTTCAACTGTACATGCAACATTTACTAAAATAATTATATGTTTAGTCTTAATATAAGGCTCCCAAATTTTCAAAGTTTTAAAATCATTTCAAAGCATTTTATTTGAGCAGACAGGAATTATGCCATAAATCAATTAAAAGAAAAAAATTAATATACCCAACTTTTGGAAATAAAGCAATATATTCTGAAATATAAAATGAGTAAAAAAAGATATTACAAAGGAATTTGAAATTAAATTGAATTAAAAGATAATAAGAATAAAATATGTGAAAACTAATGCAATACAGTAAAACATATACTTAAAGAGAAATCTATAGTATCAACTGCATAGATTAGAAAACAAAAAACCCAAAACCTAATGATCTAAAATTCCATCTTAAGAAATTAACAACAACAACAACAGAGACAGGAAATAAGCCCAAAGAAAGTGTAATACAGATAATAAAAAGTGGATATGAATTAAGTAGAAAACAAACAAAAAATCAACGACATAATAATTGTGTCCCTGAACAATAATAATAGACATGATATGCTTCTTTTAAGACTTATCAAGGAAAAATAAAAAAGAAAGAACATATTTCTAATTTCAGCAATGAAAAGGGGAATATCAAGTTAGAGATCCTTAACACAATAAAACAATAAGCAATAGATATTATGAACAATTTTTGTGCAAGTAAATTGGAACATAAAGATGAAATGAAAGCAAATACAACTTAGCAAAACTGAATCTGTTAGAGATTAAATAATCATATCTATTAAAATAATTTAAACTATAATTACAGATCTTTCCACAAAGAGAATTTTAGGCTTAGATAATTTCCTTAATGTTTATTTCCCAAGACTTACTGAAAAACAATATTACAAAAAAAAAACAAAAACCCTAAAGGACTGAGAAAGAAGAAAAACATTCTAATTCATTTTATGAAGCCAATATAAAATCAATATCAAAAGATGAAAAGGTGATGGCCAATAGATACATGAAAAAATGCTCAGGCCCTAGTCAACAGAGAGATGCAAATTAAAACCACAGTGAGATATCACCTCACTCCTGCCAGAATGTCTATCATCAACAAATCAACAAACAGTAAGTGATGGTGAGGTTGTGGAGAAAGGGGAACCCTAGTGTGCTGTTGGTGGAAAAGCAGACTGGTGCAGCCAATGTGGAAAACAGTATGGCATTTCCTCAAAAAATTAAAAATGAAACTGTCTTTTGACTGAATGATCCCACTTCAGGGAATATAGCCTAAGAATTCTTAAACATCAATTTGAAAAAATCTATGGATTCATATGTTCATAGCAGTATTGTTTACAATGGTCAAGATCTGGAAACAGCCTAAGTACCCAACAGTACTTTAGGAAGCTAAAAATTAAAATGTCTGAGAGAATAGTAGTATTTAGGTCAAATCCGTTTTCCAAACTTAAAGGTTTGATTTACTTGTCCTTTACCTTGTTAGATTACAGGTACAAGAAATTGGGTTCTCATATAATGATATTACTATAGTGGTTGGGTGGGGAAAAAACAAAGAACGGTCCTCTAAAAATGCCTACGTTCTGATTCACAGAAGATGTTACGTTGCATGGCAGGGGGATTAGGGTTGCAGATAAAATTATGCTTTCTAACCAGGTGTTGTGAAACTGGGAGATGTTCCTCAACTGTCTGGTTTGGTCCAGAACAATAAAAGAAGAAAAGGGGAGGGATAAGAGTCATTTCAGAGAGATAAAAATGTGAAAAAGTCTTGTTGGATGTTGCTGGCTGTGTTTAGAAAAAGAAGGTCAATTTGGATTTTGTTCTGCTTAACAAAACAGACTATACTCTTGATAGTCCTTAAAGATTTCACCAGTATGTTCACATATACACACATTGTAGAATGTAGAAAAAATTTCTATTCAGGAAACTGCTGTGGACTTAATTATGCCCTACTTTCCTCTCGCTGCATTCATTTGTTAAAACTCTAACCCCCAATGTGGATGTGGCGTACTTGGAGTAAGGAAGTAATTAAGATTAGATAAATTCAGAAGGGTGGGGCCTTGATAGGATCAGTGTCCTGTTAAAAGATCCACCAGCGAGCTCACTCTCCTCTCTAGGTTGTAAGGACACAGGGAGAAAGAGGCTGCCTGCACGCCAGGAGACAGCACTCTTTAGAATTCAACTAACTATCTGGGCCCCTGGTGGTAGACTTCTGGCTTCCACAGCTGTGGGAAAATAATGTCCTGCTGTTTAAGCCACCCAGTCTATGGTATTTTGTTAAGGTAGCCCAAACAGACTAATAAAGAAACACAATGAGTTGGATGGCACGACACAAAAGTTTTAAGGCCAAATTCTCAAAGATTTGCATCTTGAATTTTAAAATGACAGTGACTATAGTTCTCATGTTCCTTGAAGGCTTGATCAACTTCAGGTCTTAGTTTCTTCCAGCTCCAGCTTGAGTAACGGTGGGTCATTATTCCCCTGCCACAGATTGCTCTGATGGCCTTCATAATGTCATTTCCCACCTTCTCACTGTCCTTTAACCTGGGTTTCCTGGAAGTTGCTGCAACATTCTGGCTTGCATAATATGCACTCTCTTTGCTTCTTTTGGGAGAGCCATGACTATTATTTGCATGTCATTCATGAGTCAAAAACTATTGATACTAACAAGAAGACAAAATAAATGGTGAAAGAGCTTACAGCAGAATAAACAGAAATCATTGCATCCCACACTCTAGCATGTGGCTTTCTAAGTGGCTGAAAATGTTTTCAGGATGCAAAGTTCACATTGGCTGTGGCTGTGAAATTTCACACATATAAAATATATATGAAAAAATATATATATAGTCTGTCCAGAAGGTATCCAGCCATGAAATGTGAAAAATAGAGACATTTATTAAAGAAGATACAAGCAACATTGTACATAGGGCAATGATACCTCAGTCCCCTTCGGAGTAGGCACCCTGGGACCTCACATAGATCTTTGTTAATTGCAGCCTGTGCACATTCAACATTGTCAGGTGTTCTGTGTGTCACAGGCCTTCCAGAACATGGATCACCTTCAAAAGATTCTCAACCATGTTTGAAGCATTTGTGCCACACTTTGATTTGTGCTGCACTCACCGCATCATCCCCAAAAGCCTTCTGAATCATCTGAATAGTTTCCACAGAGAAATGTTCAAGCTTAACACAAAATATGATGTAGAATCATTGCTCTGTTCCCTCAGTCATTTTGAATGTGATAGCCATGCAGTACACATGCTCACTCAAGGGTGCCTACCACCCCCACTGACTAGTACAGTGAAGTCATCATTGTTCACGCATGCACATTCCAGTCTACTCTCCTTGGCTGCCAGGTTACATAGCTGCAAACCATTCTTGTCATATTAACAACTGGACATTTTCCAGACAGAACTTCTATGTGTGTATGTGTATGTATATATATCACACACACACACATATATTTATATGCATATACATATATGTATATATTTGTATATGTATATGTGGATATGTATGTACATGTGTGTATATTTATGTATAAGAAAGACAGATTTATCTTTTTTAACATACAATAACGAATTACTCCATGTGGAAGTTTATTAAATGGAGTGTGACTATAGCACCTAGATGTGAGTTTGATTTTTTCCTGTGTTTTTTTGGATTCCATTAGTACTTCTTTTTACAATAAACTAGATCCACTAAGAATTATCTTTAGTTAAGATCCTATGAAAAGAAAAAAAAATACTGCATTTTTTATTACTCAAATTTTAGTTTTTTCTTTACCCATTAGTTGCCTCTTTTACAGTTTTGGTTGGCTCATTAACGCGTGTAGGCAAGGCAGCCGTGTGCGGTGCGCGGCATGCACACGTGGTGTGGTGCGGGAAGAGAGGACTTGCTCTTGCTCTAGTCACTCCCAGCAAATGTAGAGAACTCCAGTATTTGTCCATAGTCTGCAAATATTGCTAAGACACCATGGACTAATGATATGTTTGGTATACTATACACCCTATTTCGTCTCCTGTTCTAGTTTTAACTCACAGATTATCACTTCTGTGTCACTTCTTTGTGACAGTGTAGTGTTAGATGGATGAGGACTTGTTGCACAAATGCTAGAGAAGAAAATCTTTGAAATGGAGTGAGACACAAAATTTTGTGCTCTCCTGGAAGATATAGAGAAAACTGTGGGTATTAAGACCTCTGATTGTTTTTTATAATCTTTATAGTGTTAATTATCTCTTTAAAAGGTTTTATTAGCTAAAAGACAGGATCTGTTAGCCTTTGCTGAAGATTATTCAGTCACACACAGAAATCAAATTAAAAATTTGGTTCTTAGATCTGGAGATCATTCCTGTTTGTAATGAGTGTTTAGAATTCATTTATTATCTAAGGAGTTGCTGCTATGCAATAGTGGATGTGTTATTTGAGTGGGGGGGGGCTGAAATGAACAACATAGAGATGGCAGTTTGTTCCATCCCTTTACCATCCTAAAACGCTTAACAACTTCATACTCAGATATAGTGATTTACACCAATAAAATCTGAAGAAATATCTGGCTTGATCTTATCTAGTTGGGGCCATTGCTGTTTATTTGTAGTTACCTCAGCAAGTTAGAGGAAACAGCAATTAAGACAACAAATACTTTTATTACCCCACTGTCATACAATTGTTCAGGATTAATCGCCAGGATCCCTGCCTCCTGGGATGCCTGGAGAGATGCTGGTCAGGTAACAACTGTAACTGCAACATCAAACTCTCTCTCTCTCTCTCTCTCTCATTCTTCTTGCTCAGGCAGCATCAGAGGAAGTGACTTCAAAGAGATGTCTCTTAGTGCATGCCCCACGTTTACTTGGACCTCTAATTCCTAGCAATCTGTAGACAACAGGTTGAATTTATCGTGCATATTCTTACCAATAAACTCTAACAAGATTTGTTTGCTACACTTCTTTTTTCAGACAATAAAATAAATTTTCATTCCATTCAACATGTGCTGATACTTAATTGTTTTTTCAATTTCTTTATACTTCAAGCTTCAAGTTTTTATTGAAACTTTAGTAATTATCTATGTTTATATTAAGCACCATAACTCCCTTCTCTAGAGGTACTTATTTGCTAATACTACCTATAAACACAAGAAGTGAACAAAATGATCCTTGAATAATAAAAATAGTTCCTTAAGGACAATGCACTAAAATGTATGCTTACTTTATGTCATAAAAATGTACCTTAGATCGTCTCCCAGAGCCTATTTAATTCTATTTCACACACACAGCCTTAATAATTTCAATTATCTGATAGAAAAATCTCACAGATACTATAACCAGTAATTTAGAAATTGAAGGCTTCTGGAGGATTACATTGATAGGAAGAAGTAATAATTGAAAATCTAAAAAAGGGATAGAAGTAGAAATTTATGAAAATTATACACAGGATATGAAAAATATGAATTTTCTGAGTTTAATACATAAAACATACTTATCAACTAGTTAGATTGTTCATTTTTACAGTAAATATGTACCTGTAAGGTGAAAAATAAGTGTGAACATCTTTGGCAATAGATGCAGTAATAGCTAACACATTGTGCTCACTCTCTGCCACACACATCTTAAGCTCTTCTCCTGTATTAACTGATGTGATTCCCATGCAGGAAGTGGAGATCACTGTTATGCGCATTTTACAGAGAGGGAACAGAAAGGTCCACAGGTTGAGCGCATTGTCAGACACACACCCAGTGAGGACTAGAGCTCATTTTGAATTGGCTCTGGACCCCATACCCAGAAAGATCGCACTATATTTGCTCCTGAAAATCCAGTTGACTTTAAAAATAAATGTACTTTTACTGTAAAAGTATTTTCAAGAATAGGTACTTGAGTCAGACTGCTATTTTGTCTTCTAAAATCGATTCGCTCTTTCTTACATAACTTTATTTGCCGGGCACATGCAACCCATCTTTAGACTACATTTTGTTTTTAGTTTCCTTGGTAGTTACACGTCTTTCCAGCAGAATGTGAGCTGAAGTGATATATATAACTCCCATTTCACAAAATCAAAAGATATCTCCTATCCTAAACACTCTGTTGGCCTTCCCTGTGGGCGGCCATAGCTGGTTGCGGCAACCCAGCTTTAACCATGTAGCAGAGAGCAACAGGAGAAAGAAGATAGAAGTTACTTGGGTATCTGAATGACTCCATGGAACAGAATTATTGTCCAGTTGTGGTATAATAAAAAATATGTTTTGCTCTTTGTTCTTAGTTTCTGGCACAAAGATCCTAACACACTTGGAATTTTCTGAGCGATAAGAGTGAGAGAAGTGCCTTTTGTCCTAATGAGGTGACACTCTGCCGGCCCTTAGATAGCTGCAGGCTGGGGACTGACCACCGGAAAGCCAAGCCTTGACTAAAAGCTTAGAACTTCAGCCCCATTCCTCACCATCCTAGGAGGGGAGAGGGTCTAAAGATTGAGTTAATAATCAACAGTCAGTGATTTAATTAACCACACATAGATAATAAAACCTCCATAAAATCCCCTAAAAGATAGGATTTGGAGAGCTCCCAGGCTTGTGGACACATCCGCGTGCCAGGAGGGTAGCACATCCCAAGCCCATAGGACAGGAGCTCCTGCACTCTGTACGCTTATGAACCTTGCCCTATGTACATCTTCATCTGGCTGTTCTTTTGTGTCCTTTATAATAAACTGAAATAGTAAATGTAGCATTTTCCTTACTTCTGTGAGTCTTTCTAGCAAATTATCGAACATGGGGAAAAGGTTATGAGAACTCCTGACTTTGTAGGTGAGTCAGACAGAAGTGTGGGCGACCTGGGGGCCTGATACTCACAACTGGCACCTGAAGTGACGGCTGTCTTATGAAACTGAGGTCTTAACCTGTGAAGTTTGGCACTAACTCCAGTTAGTGTCAGAACTGAATCAAATTGTAAGACACCTGATTGGAGTCAGGTAATGGGATCACGGGCTGGTGTGGGAAAAGCAACTAACAGCAACCTAGGCCACTTATCGAGAAAGTGTTTTGTGTGAGAGACATAAACTTTAATTTTACTTAATCTCCCACATTTTAGGTGTTGTTCTTACAGGATTTTAATCTGTTTCCTATCTAATACAGAAGTAAGAATGCCGTGATGGCTCCACTGAAATAAGTATGTACTCTATCTTGGATAGAATTATTTTCATGAAAAGTGTCATGATACAATGTAAATTATTTGGAAAAGCAGAACAGAGATTAGTTTTAGACTAATCTAGGATTTAGTTCTAGACTTAGTATAATCTCCTTTTTGCAATATTTATTGAGCATCCACCATGTGTCTTATTATGTATTGAGGATAGAAAGATAATATTTCCTTTCTCTGAACAGAAAGACAATGAAAGCAGCAGGTATAATATAAAAATATAAAGATAAAAGCATCATAACATAGAAAAAGTTTCTAAGATATGCTAAAGTAGACGGAGCCTAAGATTGCAAGAAAGGAAAAGGAGAGAAAGCTCAACAACTTCCCAAGAGAGCTGATGCTTGAATTAAATGGTTAAGAATAAATAAAAGTTCACTGTGTGGAAAAATGAGGGGAAATTTATTCTGGGATAAGCAACATCATTTAAAAAAGCATGAGACATAAATTAGCATGAGATAATGACTGACCAGAAGTCTTTCTCTATTGTTAGAACATAAAAATAGAAGAAGGGTACTGGGAAGATGATATAGGAGAGGTGCTGAAGAGTCTGCACTTTATGCTGAAAATAGTATGAGGTCAATGGCATTTTTAACTGGGCACATAGTAATACATATTTATTATATTTAATACACACCTTATTCTATGCTCACTGCTAGATTTACAGATACAGAAAACTGAAACATGGTGTCTGCCTTCAAAAAGTTCACACTATTTTGAGAAACCACATAAATAAACAACAGCAGTGCCTTGTGATAATGCTACTAGGAAGGCAAATACAGTGAGGATGCATTATGGATAAGAACAGATTGTGAGAATGTATGAAGATAAGAAAGAGGACAGTTCATTTGAGGAACAGCAAGTAGTTTAATTGTCATGTGGTGTGGGAAATGGCATCAACCACGGAGAATGAGACTAGTTAGGGACCAGATCATAAAAGTGTGTTTGTGGTAGTGAAGAGACTGGATTTTTTTCAGAAATCAATCAGAAACTGTGAAAAGAGAAATCTAGGAGGTAGAGACAATAGGAGTGATGAGGAGGGAAAGGAAAGAGTATGAACACTCTCAAGTATCTCACTAAATAACTGGATGATGTAGTCTTTACCTGAGGTAGGGAATAAAAGGGACAGAGTCAGGAGCAGGAAAAGAGTAAGCCATTGAATAGATGTCCATTCAAGGGCTTGCCCTGTTCTCAGCCCTTTATGGGAAAGGTAGCCTATTTGATTACCCAATATTCTGCTCATAGCTGAGGCAACTGGAGTAAGGAACTGACTGAAGAGTAGCCAATTCATAGCCAAGGCCAGCCAGCAGTGATATGTCTTGGCATGAGAGAACTGTCCAGATAATAAAGTACTTATCAATGCAAACTGACTTGTAAGGTCCCAATGAGGAAACAGAAGACCGTGATAGACCCTGGTGAGCCATGGGCAAGTCAAAGTTGGAGTTAGTTACTGTGCAGAAAGTGGCAGAGATGCCCTGGGGACACCATGCCAGCTCCCAGCAGGGATGGGGAGAGAAACGCCCATGCAAAGTCTTCTGCTGTTAATGGCCTTCCATATTCATACCTTACAACACACTCACTGTCCCTTCAGGTAATGTCAGTAATTCTCTGTTGCTTGCAAACAACAATGAAAAAAATCTAATTGTGTGCCAACCAGCTGTGTGCCCTCTCTCATTTCTGGAAGAGCCTTTAAACATGAGGGTTGAAAATTCCTTTAGAAGCATTTTTTTTTTCCTTTCAGGAAATTTCCTTTAACTAATGAATAAGACCTTTATCCCTATTGTTGTACAAGTAACGATGAGGGTTGAGAGAGGGCTGGCTATTGCTCTGCCCACTGCAAAATAAAAATGAATGGACCTTGTTGGGGGTGGTGAAGCTCCTTTCCTCTTCCACAGCCTGAATGAGTTGTGCAAGTGATATGTCCAGGCGTGGCCCCAGGGAGCTGGGGTGGGTGGTAGAAAACCTGTTCAGGGAGATGGAGAGGTGAGGCAAGGCATGTGCTTCTCTGCCTCATTGGACCTTCTTTACAAAGCACAAATTCAAAGATAACCTTATTAAAATGTTCAACACAGAAACTTGAAAACATTACACCCCAAGCAGGAGCCCTACCTAGTTTGGGACCCTCCATAACTGAATTGGTTGCATGCCCATAAAGCCAGGCCTGGGTTAACAGAATCTGAATAGAGAAAGAAGGATATTAGTGAGTACAATGAATATTTGTTTAAAAGTTCTGAGTTCTTTTTCAACACAAGGAAATTTTATTTATTACTTATGTTTTGAAATAAACATATCTAATGCATTATTTTCCCTAAAGATCATTTATTTTCTTTACTGAATCCCAGGAAATTACCACTATTGCTAAAAACCAAACCAAACCAACCAAAATAAAACAAAAATAGTAACAGAAGTATTATAAAAGTCACATTGTAAAACAGCAGTGTGTATAAATTCACATAATGTAGAAGGTAATTCTGAGAATTAACCATCTTGATGTTAAATGACTCAATTTTTTAATGTCTCTACCTTTATGAATTTGTTCTTTACCAGTGTGAGAACAGAGGACTATAACTAATAAGCACATATAATTGTCCTATAGACCAAATTCCATTACAACACATGAAAACTTGAAACCTGTGAATGAAGATATAGCCTAAAACTTTGGCCTTTAAACCCCAAACATACCAAGACTTTAAGAAATAATCTCACATTTTGTGCTTGCTTCTTTCTTGTCAAGCAGCTATTTTTCAAGAAAATAGCAAAAGCATGTTTTGTTCTCTTTTCTAAAGGAAATAGGGGAGTTCCCAGGCTCTAAGCAGTATGTCAATATTCTTAATCATGCAGAGAAGTCTTTTGTTGTTGTTGCTCAAATACAGGTGTCTCTATTTTCCCACCACCACTTTCCCTCACCCCACCCTCAATCCTACCCCTCTTTGGCTTTGCCCACACGTCCTTTATACATGTTCCTTGATGAACCTCCCCCTTCTTTCCCCGTTATCTCCCTCATCCCTCCCCTCTGATTACTGTCAGTTTGTTCTTTATTTCAATCTTGGAGAGGATGGCTGTTAGCCCAACTAATTGTTTTGTTTTTAGAAGTGTTCAGGAAAATGCACTTTTATTCATAACATTTTTCACTGGAGCAGCAACTTGCTCAAACAAAACTCCTGTTTAACAGAAGGAGGTGAGTAGAGAAAGGAGAAAGTTCAAGTGTGGGAAGGTGAGGGTAACTTCAAAATCACAGGAGTCCTTGAGAGCAACACAGTGGCCAAAGGGGACAACAGACCACATAGTGAGCTTTTGACACCATTAGAATAGCTCAGAAGTTCTTTATTATTCAAGCAAAAAATAACAATCATTTGTTCCCAGCAATGATTAGTGCAGGCCATTGAGCAAGAAGGAGCTTTTGGGACTACAATGTGCCATGTCTTGGCTCTCACTAAAGTTTTCTCCCCTCGAGTAACCAGTGCAACAATTCGCCGACGATTCTGTAGAGTCAGGCTGTAATTCCTGTGAATGACACTCAGACAGCACCAGTCTGTTGTCATCGATCTGGACTCTCTTATGTGAGCAGCAGGGAAGCCCTCAAAGCTGGTGATTTGCAATGTAAAGGAAAAGACAGCGTTTATTATTCGGCTGAGATGTTGCCCTTATGTCCACATGTGATAATAGTGATCTTTTTCTCTCTATGTGTCTTCAAAAGAAAAAGCTAATTGCCACAGCACTAAGGTAGTGTAGGGCACACAAAAACTCTCTTGATGTTTAATTGCAGGGGAAGTGGCCTCTGGAAATGAGCCAGGACTTTTCTGTGAATCCAAAACAGGCTTCATTTAGTGCTGCCTCTGCCTCACTGGCACTGGGGTGCTATGATCTTATTCACTGCGCCAGACCCAAAAGCTGTGTGCAATTTTCTGCTCTGCCTGGTAAGGATGATTTAGTCATTGTTATGTGTAGCTCACAGTTAATTTAATTGCTACTAATGTTAATGCATTGTAAAACATATGTTAATACTCATGGTACCCAGCTTAAGGGACCTTTGAGTTTTTTAGTGTCAGTCCATTTCACTGGCACACACCCGGCTCCAGAAGTTTTGCCCCTTCACAGAGCACTCAGCAGTTGTGAATTCTTACAATGCTCTTAAGTGGGAGGAGGATTATAGTCATAGCTGCAGCAGCAGTATTAGAAGAAGAGTATTTCCCAGCACCTCTCTACGTGTGTAGCCTTCCTTAACATTCTTTTCTAAACAAAAAATCCAGTTACTTGCTAGGCATCAGATTTCTGGTATTTCAAGTCCACAGTGGGTTGAAGTCCTTGCATTAGCCACCCGCTGCGCTGGGTGCGCCAGTGCTCTGGAGACATTTTTCTTCCTTGAAACACTTGCAAGCATGACCATCATAGTGTTGCTTTATCTAGAAGGCTCTCAATCACCCAGACATTACCTCTGACCACAGCATTGCCTATTTTAGCTTACTTAAAAAGTTACTCTAGAGATAATCTCTTTCGAATATCCATATATGTGGTCTGGAAGAAGTTGTGCTCCTAAAAAAAACATCATCTCCTCTTCTGTTGAGCAGAATTAGAAGATAGAAGGTGAAGACCATTTTCAATGAGGATAAAACATAAAAGCATGACTTAATCACTTTAGAATATAATCTACAAAATAGATAAGTATGTAGATGCAATGACATTAGCAATTATTTTTTTAAAAATAATGAAATTAAAGTCCAAGTGTCTTTTCTTTTTATTAGCTGTAAATCAGGGGGTACGTGCATTTAGTAGGTACATAGAATAGATGAAAAGCACAAAGAACGTGACATATTGGAATTAATATTTTGTTCTCTAATTTATTAGAACTGCTTCCTGCAGGAGATGAGATTTCAAGATCTGTTTGAGTAATGAAGAAAGGGGAATTCGTCAGGCAGGATCAGAAGTTTTGTGAGAGAAAGCAATTTGCCCAAGGTCACTTAACTAGCCAGTGTCAGAGTAGGAAATTAAACACACTGAAAAGAAATGAATGTTTCTATAGTGAGTCTCTTATAAGAGCATCTTCAAGCTGATGTCAAGAATTTTCTCCAGGAGGTAGACAATTACAGTGACCTTCATGAAATTACACATTGTGACTCAGAGAAAAGGGTCTCAGAGATTTTTTGGCTAAGAAAACTAGGACAAATCTAAACCTCCTTGCTCTATTATCCATAAAAATTCTTTCCATATTTCTAGTGAACTGAGAGCAAGACAAAAATACCCCTCTGAAAAAGACAAAATCTTACTTTACTTAACCCTTCATCTGAGGAGTGTAATGCTCATCGTCCTCTTGAAAATAGGAGTAATACATGAATGTGACCATTCATGGTTGAATGTTTGTCAGGACTTTTTACAAAATAATTAACCTGAGAAATAATAAAGTAAAGCAAGAAGCTCGCCTGATCACATAAATGCAAAGTAAGAGAGAAATTTCTTTCAGTTAGTCCTATCACCTAAGCCTGCGGATTTCCTTTCATTTGATCTGGCCTCTGCCCTTCCCAGTCCCTGGCCCTTCTCATACCTGCTTGTCTTTCTCCATGGTAAGCATCCCTATTTGAAGTTATGTTACTTTTTTTTTTTCCGTTTTCTCTGCTTCCACTCGAACGAAAGTTCTATGTGGCATAAACTGTATCTAGCTCACTGCTGCAACCAAAGCATTTAGAATAAGATCTAGCATGTAAGTAACATTCAAAAAATATTTGCCAAACAAATAAATATCTAAAATGCCATGAAATAATGAAAGCATTTTTTTTCTGTTTTTTCTCCAGTTGACAACAAAACACTCAAAAAGTATGAGTTGATGAACAAAAACTTTACACTTGAGGGAGAACAAGTGTCATTTTCCATGATACAATGTTTCACATGATTAAATATTGCATGTTACATATAGTGAACAATATCTTCTTATAAGTGGTATGCAGGATTCAATCTGAACAATATATGTGGAGGCTTCACCTGAGACACCAAAATCTGGAGATCAAGCACTAGAATCACTGACAGAAGATACTTAACAATCCATTGTTTTAAATGTATGTGTTATTTTAGAATCAAAGATGTCCACATGATAAATAACAGAGTTCCTTAAAAGACAGTGTGACTACTTTGTAAAGTATAATATAAACAGAGACACTTTAAAATGGAGTCAGAGCTGCCATCCCAGAACTGCCTTGCACGCCTTACTGCTGAAATCTTTGGAACGTTAAAAAGGGGGATGATATGTGGAATAAGCCTAAAGCAGCCTTGTTTTCCAAACAACTGTTTGCAAAGATAACAACAAAGCAGTTACTATGACTCCTGAACTGAAAATTACAAACATATTTTAGATTTAGCATCATTATGTTAGTTTATCTGCACCTTTAGAAATTCCTTCTTATTGCCCTGGCTGGTGTGGTACAGTGGTTGAGTGCAGGCCTGTGAATCAAAGGGTCACCAGTTCAAGTCCCAGTTAGGGCACGTGCCTTGGGTTGCAGGCCAGGTCCACAGTAAGGGGTGCGTGACAGGCAACTATACGTTGATGTTTCTCTCCCTCTCTCCCTCCCTTCCCCTCTCTAAAAAAAATAAATAAATAAAATCTTTAAAAAAGGAAAAGAAATTCCTTCTTTCTATTATATAATTGTTCCTCTTTCCCTTCTCATAAATCTCCCCTCGTCTTTGTCTCCTAATAGGAACACTATTTGGGTTTCCTCTTAAACCTGTGCTTCCTGAATAGCTGTTCTCTTGGATCTCAAATGGATGCTTGCTGCCTCTTGAATCTTTTGTTTCTAGGTTAACAACAGGATTGGCCACAGGATTTCTATCTCAAATCTGCTACTCACTGAGCCAGGGAACTCGGATTACTTATCTACGCTGAGATTCCATTTCCTCCTCAGTGAACTGGATAAAATAATGCCTGCCTTATAGAAATATTGTGAATATTATAATAAAAATTATCAGATAATACTTATGCATTATTAACATATCATATATCATCATCATCTCAATAAGGCAGTTAAAGCCTACAATTAACCAATTCTTGCTCCTACTCAGTCCACCTGGCATAACCTGTCCACTTCTTCCAAAGTCCTCCGCTACCAAACTGCACTGCCCAAATTCCCACATTTTCACATGAAAATGTGCTGCCTCTTAATCAGAAATTCTTAAGAATTCCAAGATGGTGAGAACAGAGCATTGGGCCAAGCACTTCTAAATGCACAGAACTCATTCCCATGGATCCAGTCCCACCACCTGGTCACATCCCTGTGGTAAGAGCTACGTGCGGCTGATTCATTTCTCGGTGTCTCCTCTTCAATCAGTGCAATGCCTTCCTTTTCACGAGGTTCCATGCAACTCCATTGCCATGGCAGTTCTATGATTCTCTTCTACAGTTCTTTCCTTTCTCTATTTCACATATTGTGTTCCCAGAGTTCTAACTAGGGCTTCACGGTGCCTGGGATAGTTCGGTCATCCGATCTGCCAGGTACATATCTCTTGACAGAAAAATTGTTGGCACATTCTAAAAAAGATTTTGCTTCATAACTTTGTATATTGTATAACCAGCAGAGAGATAATACTAAAGTAACTTGCAAAACAGAAAAAAAAAAGAAGATAATATATACTAGACATTAAGAGCCTAGAATATTTAAGGCAGAGTTGGATTCAAATCTCAGCTCTATTAATTTGTAGCTGTGAGTTATTTAACATTTCTGAGCCTCAGTTTTCTCTTCTGAAAATGGGGATAATAATATTGTTCACCTCACAATTTTCTGTGTGGATTAAACAATAACAAAAGCTTATAAAGCACTTAGCACAGTAAATGATAAACTATCAGAAATGTTTACTATAGTTGTTAAATTACGAAATTGTCGCGCACAGACAATTCTAATGGAAGGCTGCAGGAGGAAGAGGGCGAGCGCTGAGGCAGTAAGGGGTGGATCCCTGCAGTGAGACGCCCGCCGGGTCTTCTCTCCATCTGCAGCTTCACATCCTTTTAAACAAACATCAGCATTCCTTCCAACTGTCAGAACACAGTTTCTGTGCTTGATCCTCTAGAAGTCATTCTGCACATATTAACCAGCGTGATATTTTTTTAAAAAGCACATATATTGTTTCACATCCTTTCGCTCTTTGTAAACACCCGGTGGTATTCTACATCATCTGCAATCCAAACCCCCACCATGGCTCAGAAGCCCTGGCACAATTTGCTCCTGCCTACCTCTCAGACTCTGTCTGCTACCATTTTCCATTTTGCTTAATGCACTCATAAGTTTTAAGTTCCATTGGCCATCCTTCTGTTTCTCAGATACTCCAGCTGGTTCCTCACTCAGGCCTTTGTCCACATTGTTCCTTCTTCCTGGAAAGGTTTTACCCCAGACCTCCACATGACCAGCTCCTTCTCCAAGTCTAGGCTTTGACCAAAATGTCACCTTCCTGAGAAAGTTCTTTGGTGATTTTGTCTAACTTAAGTCATTTCAGTTAGTCTCTATTATATTTTTTTAAAAATTATAGCACTATCTGAAATTATTATTCATTTCCTTGTTTGTTCATTATGTCTCTGCCTATTAGAACAAAAGTTCCATAAGAGGAAAGCCCTGCTTATTTTGTTCAGCTCTGAACTCCCTGTGTTTAGTTCCAAGATCTAATAAATAGATACTGAATAAATTAATAATTCCCAAGGTTTGAATAGGTGGAGGAGATGGGGACAGTCAGGAGCCTTCCTGTGTATGATATACAGGACAGTGGAAATGAGTGTTGCATGAAACAAGAAAGTAATAAGACTTCAGTGAGCTGTTTCTAGACCTTCAGTGTTGAAGCTGTCACTTTCCCGGTACACAGTGAATGGGTCTTTCTGATCATATCCTGGCACAATTTGTAACTTAGGTTTTCAATAACTGATTATTAAAATGAATTAGCTGATTTCTCTTAAATAATATAAAAATTGATATTATACTAATCTTAAGCACAGAGAAGACTTCCTTCCCTTTTCCCCTTATTAGAAGAAAGCCCCTTTTCATGAATTGTGAGCAAGAATTGTGTCCAAAACAGGTCATGATGGTGCTGTAGTGTGAACAAGCTCTGGCTTTATTTAGTCATTGATGTGGTGTCTGATAAATGTACCAACTGAGGTTTATGACAGTGATTGGAGTGAAGATTCTCTAAATTTTGTATGTTTGAAGGCAACCTTTGAATTTGTTTTTCATAAAAGCATAAAAGAACATCTATCTGGACCTTGGTCAGGTGGCTTAGTTGGCTGGAGCATCATCCTGTTCACTAAAAGGTTGCAGGTTCCATGCCCAGGCACACACCCAGGTTGTGGTTTTGATCCCTGGTTGGGGCATGTACAGGAGGCAACCGATAAATGTTTCTTTGTTTCTTTCTCACATCAATCTCTCTCTCTCTCACTCGCTCACTCCCTTCTTCTCTCTCTAAAATCAATAAACATATCATTGGGTCAAGATTTAAAAAAAGGCAGTTCTGGGCATTTTGTTCAGGTGACAAAGGGACCTCAGCCTGAGCTGTACATGTCAACAGTACAGCTGAAAATTCAGTGCTACCACCTTCAGCAAGTGAGGCACTCCTTGCGATCTCAGTCCCTAAAAGTTCAAAAAGTGCCCAAAGACTTCCTTGGTATTTCAAATTGCAGAAACATTTGATGTCAATGTATTTATGTCACACACAATGCTTTAGCAGCTGAAGTTACTCTCACTTTCTCTAAGGGAATATAAAAGATATGGGTTGAGAATTGGAAGTAAAAGGGGAAGTGACTTATTGTTTGCAAAAAAGAGTGCAACAGGTACCAGCGTATTAAGTAGAAGTTAAACACAGGTCACAGCAAGCACTCATGGAGGAGGAGGTGATATAAATTTGGCTTCCCACATAAGCTTGAATCTCATTGAAAAAGTCGACAGAGTCATTTTTTACATCAAAATTCATAGCAGATGTTTTTTCCTATGTGTGTTTGAATTCAGTGTGTTATTTGGTAAATCTTAAGACATAGTTAAAGAAATTAAGACGTGTGTGTGCGTGTGTCTGTGGTAGTGTGTTTGTGTGTTGCAGCCATCTTCTTTTGAGCTCAAGCATCAATGGGTAATGGAAAGAGGAGGCGTGGAGGGGCAGCCCCCTTCCTTTCTCACTGACTTAATAGGGGAGGGAGAGGTCTGCAGAGGGTCAACTGGATGCAAAATGAGGGTCTAGATATTTGGCCACGAACATATTCCTGCTACTTGGGCCTGTTCCAGCAGCGTCTACAATGCATAAAACAGAAAGAAAAAAAAAAAAGAGAAAGAAAGAAAGAAAAGAAAAACAACCAGTATCTTCCAACAATGATACTTAAGACTCAGGTCAAGGATAACTGGGTCAAGATCAGGCTGTCATAATGTAAAGTCCAGTCAACCCCCAACTCATCTCTGGGCCTTAGTTCGATCATTATTTTAAAATGTGAGAAAGAATGATGAATTTGTCCCTGAGATACCCTCCCACAGTGTCCCGGGTACCAAGATGATTCTAGAAGTGGGGTCACTAATAACCAGAGGTGATGGTTGAACCAGGATGGTAGACTGGCCCATGTCAATAACATGGCCCAGAGAAAGGTCTGGGTGTGAAAAGATATTCCTTTAGCAGTACTCACTACTGAAATTAAGTTTATTTTTAACTGTTTGTAAGATGTACCTGGTCCAGAAACCAAAAATTAGGAGATTGACACCTGAACCCTAGGGGAGGGTCAAGATGACCCCTGATTGAATTGGATTCCAAAGCAAAGAATGGTGTAAGTTCAAAGCACCCAATGTCACTTTTTTTTATTGGGGTATAATCGACATTTAACATTATATTAGTTTCAAGTGTGCAACAAAATGATTCAGTGATTATATGTATTATAAAATGTTTTTATAATAGCTCAGTTAACATCCATCACTACATATAGTTTTAATTTGTTCTTGAGATGAGAACTTTTAATTTACTCTCTTACTAATTTTAAAATATGCAATGCTGCATTGTTAACTGTAGTCAACATACTGTATGTTACATCCCCATGACTGATTTTATAACTGGAAATTTGTACTCATTGGCCCTTCTCATTCATTTCGCCTACCCCAAGCAGATGGAAAGTGGGTGCCGACAGCTGGTCAGTTCAGAAGACTTGGTCATGGATTGATTCTGTACTCACTTGCTGATATCTCCTACCAATCTTTATTCTCATGTGAACAAAGATTGATTGAACATTCCTATGTTCCAGATATAATGTTAAATCCAGATCTCAAAAGCTTTCATATATGGTAGAAAAATCCTCATAAGTCCTGCAGCAATTATAATACATATGAAGGATCAGGGTCATAGAGGAAGCAAAGACAGACTTAGGGTTAGAGTAGTATCACTAGTAAAATTCTATCACTAGTAAAATTCTATAGCTTTCAAGGTTAGAGAGTTGAGTTCTACGAGAAGCGAAGAATGAAAATATGAATAAGAAATCCTTCTCGCAGATCTTGGGATTAAGAAACATTTTAAATTGGAGAGATTAAAAAAAAAGGTAATGAGGAAAAGCGAGCGGGACTACAGATAAGACAGGAAGCGGATGGTAAAACATCGAGATGTCTGCTTTCTGGGGCCTAGGTGAACGATCCACTCTGAGCCCACAAATCGTCATTAAATGAAGCTAGCTGACTTCAAAGACAATTATTTGCGGCTAAAACTGGGTTTGAATTCTTACACAACTCTTTTTAAGTCTTTGATCTTAGTGGAAGTTATACAAACATTTTATTCATTAAAGATAGGAATTATATTATTTAATTTATTCTAAGAATAAATGTGATAGTGTAAGAAAATAATCCCTTACAAAAGGGTAGTTAGTAGTATGTATTGTGCACGTACCTGCCTGTGCATACATACCCTCATCATGTAAGGGAAATAAAACAAAACTTGCTCCCCTTGATATTTAAAAAATTAAAAATCTAAGAGATCTGAAAACAGCATAGTAGCTAAACCTACAAGAAAAAGAAAAAAACAGGGGTAGTAAGTAATAAATAGCAACAGAAACAAGGTCAAACAGAGGAATGAAAACAAGTTTTATTAAGCAGGTATATAACTAGCTTCATATTTGTGTGGCTAATTACCATGCTTGTGGATAAATGAGATACACAGGAAATAATTTCCAAATATTCTTTCTTTGTTTAAGTAATGAAAAATTAAGCTATTTGATTGGCTACTTTAAAAGTCAGGGGGAATCCTGAGAAGCAAAATGTCCATTTTCATTCTGGATTAATGATTCACTATCCAAGTGTGAAATTAGATAAATACACACTCCTTCATGCAGAGCTAAAATTTGAGATGCCCAGGGATTTTCGACAATGTCACATGGTACCTCTGTTTTCCCTTTCTTTTTGCTTCCCATAGCTTATGGAATAGTGCCAAAATGTTTGTCACTATGACAAAGAAAAAAAGAGAAAATAGAGAGATTTTATCATTCACCAAGAGCATTCAGCAAATAACTTCCAAAACTCTTTGCTTCTCTGATAAAGCAGATAAAAAACAAAAATGTGCTATTGTATAATGCGAGATGACCTTCTGTTTTAGTGATTCTCAAAAAAGGTCTCACATAAGCCTCTATTAAGAGAGAGAGGGCATCCTTATTCCCTGACTCATCTTCTTCACTTTTCTAGCATTATTCAGTGGGAATTACAGAAACTAATTTAAACAGGTATATGCATATATCTTAGAAACATGACAAGCACTGGGTTCTCTGGAGACTTGCTTTCAACAAACTATTTGTCATAGAAAAAACAGTTACAATTATGTGTCTGATTTTATGTACATTTGCTATAATTTGTTTTTTTCCAAAGAACTTTTTACTAACTTGCAGGAATTTAATGATGATGCTGGACATTTTCCTACCCCTTGAGAGTGAGAAAAATGTAACACTCCCAGAATATGCAGTAAATTTCATCAGAAAAAAAAAAAAACTGTGTATATCAAGGGGACACAAGGTGATGTGGCATTCATAGCCATCTTCTGGTGCATGTCATGCACTGACATAAAATCCAACATGCTCCATCTAAGCGAAGAGGGTAAGGTATCTCTCCCCTGGATACAGAATCAAATCCTGTGAGATCTGTTGGAATTCAGTAATAAACATTTACAGACCTTATTGATTCAATATTCAGTTTGACACATGTGTATAAAACCAGCACTGACCAGCTGTTTTCCAACAAGCTTGGGAAGCAAAGTAATATTGGAGAAGCCCCCACAAAAAGCTGACATTTCATCAAATTTCAAGGGGCACATTAGATGACCTAGAAAATGCCATTCCAGCAAATGCAAAAATAGGCGTCTCCAGGTCAGAAGGAGTGCTCTGGCATCTGGAGAGCACACAGGTACTATTGGCCACCCCTGCTCTTCCAGCAGGGCAGACAACTTGGGAAGCCGTCCAACTTGGTTGAAAAGGTTGCAACTTGGTTGAAAAGGTTGGTAGAAAAATCAAGGTTTTATAGCTCACCAAATTTAAAGAGTCAAAATGCATCACTTATTAAATTTTCAACTTCCAAAAGAAATTTTTCTCAGGAGAAAGCTGTCAGCTCATGTATTGTATTTCAGAGTTCTCAGAAAATACATGTTTGTCTTGACCTCAGTTCTCAACAGGACTGCTGTGAATGCCATAATTTTCATTTTTTCTTAAGGGAAATAAAGAAGGTGAAGAATAACAAGTAAAGTGACATTGAGTATTTTCTGAGTTGCTATCAGATTATGTTCCCGTTTCAACCTGTTATTACTGACCCAATACACCCCCATACAGAAGTGTACAGACTTATTACATAATAATTACCTTCAAAACAACATTATTTAGATTTCACATTTCAAAACCCCCTTCTCTCTCCCTGGATCTAATACACTTAGATAAAGAAGTCAGTGGCTCATTCAAAAATCAACCAGTAAAAAGTAGACTTATTTAAGAACCCTAGAGCCCTGGCTAGTGTAGCTCAGTGGATTGAGTGCGGGCTGGGAACCAAAGGGTCCCGGTTCAATTTGCAGTCAGGGCACATGCCTGGGTTGCGGACCGGGTCCCCACTGAGGGCCATGTGAGAGGCAACCATACATTGCTGTTTCTCTCCATCTCTGTCTCCCTCCCTTCCCCTCTCTCTAAAAATAAATAAAAAAAATAAAATAAAATAAAAGAACCCTAGAAGCAAACACTCAGATAAAGAAAATATCAGATGGCATTTCTGGTAACTCTTCCTCTTTCTTTTCTTGTTTCTCTAGTGGCTGAGTGACACTATCGGTTCCCTGCTCAAAACAGGATAGTTCACAACATTTAGTGCTCGTGTCCTGGAGCAGAAATAGTGAGGCGAAGCTGACAAAGATATCTCACTCTCGGTTACAAACCCTAGACATAACATTATGCCAGACAGAAATCTTTATAGCCTCTGGGTTCCTAAGATAACTATGATTTCCATTCTGAGGGAAAGAGCTAGCAGAAGAGTTCAGTTATACAATCAAATAATTGTATGTATTTCAAACACTGGCCAGAGTCAGTTCAGCAATCAGTATCTTAGCTTTGTATTTTTGGTGAGTCAAAATTTTATTGAAGATGATCCTGCTCTCTGTTAGATTTTATTTTAGTACCAATAAGTAAACATCATATGTTGCAATTATATACTTTACTATTTGTCACCATGCATCGCTTACAATGTCAACTCAGCCTAGAGAGGAAAATTAGGACATACATTGCATTGCAGAACTGTTCAACTTGGAAAACATCTACCTGAAGTCGTTTAGCAATTTTTAAAAAATCTCTTTTGAATGATAGCTTTAATGTCACATTTAAATAAAGTGCTCCATTCATTTGGATGTACTGCAGTCAAATCATGTTGCAAGTACATATCTACAGATAGTTCACTGGGCATCAATTTAAATTAATGGATTAAATGACTAGCCACCTAGCCATTCTCCCAACTCTGATATGGACAGCTGTTAAAACTCCACTGACTGTTGGGCCTGGCTGGTGTAGCTCAGTGGATTGAGCACGGGCTGGGAACCAAAGGGTCCCGGTTCGATTCCCAGTCAGGGCACATGCCTGGGTTGCAGGCCAGGTCCCCAGTGAGGGCCATGTGAGAGGCAACCATACATTGCTGTTTCTCTCCCTCTCTTTCTCCCTCCCTTCCCTTCTCTCTAAAAAATAAATAAATAAAATCTTAAAAAGAAAAACAAATCTCCACTGACTGATATTCTACACTGTGTAAATAAATACATCAATGATACTGTGTGGATTTTTTCATTTGGGTCAACCCTCTTAATTTCATTTGGTTTTTTGGTCCTTGACCAACCACCTACTATTGGCAGAATACTGAATATTAAAATATGTCATATTCACCTACTAATCACTTCTGTCTTAAAAAAAAGAAAAAAATAATAATTGTTGGTTATATAGTCTACTAAAATACATGGTCTCAATCTTCTACAAATGATCTCACTTACTTGATTGATGTTTTTGGTCCTCAGCCCTACCCTCTGTTGATGCTATTGTGGCTCAGTTTTTTCCTCTTGTCTCCAAAGTGAAAAATCTCAGTTTTGATCTATTTTCACTCCACTCTAGCCCCAAATGGGAGTGTTTTGGTCTCCGAGTATGAGTGTGTATGCACTGAGGTGCATTCTACTGAAGATAAAAGATACGGATGTAAAAAAAAGAATGTCTCTCTTTCCTCAGAGTAAGGCATATTATAAAAACTGATTTGGCTGATGTAAGCTAAGGAAACACTTTTTGCTTCTTACATACTAAAGTCTCACTGGAAAATAATAGCCTGGGATTGTATAAGAGTATCTCAAGTTTAACGGGCAAAAGAATCACCTTGGGAATTTTCCAGTTCTGGCCCTGAAACCAGATTTTGAGTAACAAGATAATGGACTCTTAATGATCCTTTAAAAATATGAAATTATTCTTATACTTTAAAATTATGCAATCATCCTATTTTAGAGAGTCCCTAAGAGGGTTCTATGAAATACCAGTTAATTAAGTCTGCTTTAATAAAAAAGGATTTGGTGGTCACAGGAAGTAGTTACTATTTTCTTCTCTTGATGATTTCAAATGCAATATTACCACACCAAAAGATATAAGAAATTCTGCCATAGCCCTGGTTGGTGTATCTCAGTGGATTGAGTACAGGCCTGTGAACCAAAGGGTTGCTGGTTCAACTCCCTGTCAGGGCCCATGCCTGGGTTACAAGCCAGGTCCCCAGCAGCGGGTGCATGAGAGACAACCACACATTGATGCTTCTCTTCCTCTCTCCTTCCCTTCCCCTCTCTGTAAGAATAAATAAATAAAATCTTTTAAAATGATTTTAAAAAGAAATTCTACCATTAAAATGTGTCTTTACATTTGTTTACTCCAACATTTCCTGCATTTATTTGGAAAATAAAACATTTTAAACTATAATATCTATAAAAGTGATAAGGTAGTTTTCAACATCCTCTAGAAATATTGTTTAGACACTGCTACTCATTTTGTTTTGTTTTCAAATTTCCTAGATTATAAGGGGTCAGCAGGTGCATAGCACGCTATAGGGAAAATGATACAGGATTTAGAGAGACAGACATCTATGTGAACTACACTTTGGGAATCAAGGCAAAGGTCCCTGTTGCCAAGCTTGGCATGGAGTGTTCAAAAACAGTCAGCAGAACCCATTACTCTCAGGTGTTGAATGTTTTCATCTAGACCTGGAAAATAAGCATTTTAGCCAAGAACGTGATACATGGGTGACCAAGGCCTTGTCCCCATGTTCTGGCACTGAGCTGGAAAGACTCCACTAAAAAATGTCTGTCCACGCTTCCTGATGACACTGGCCAGGCCAGTCTCAAAGCTGCGTTTTGTATGATTTAGAGAAAATAAAAATTAAAATAAATAAACACAAAAGCATGAGATGTAATCATTTTGACGCATTAAATCTTTTAGAAGACTTCATGCTTGTTATACCTAAAATACAAGTGTAGAGCAAAATCTTTACTAAGTGCAATAACAAAGCATCACTCATTAAAGTGAGAGTCAGAAGGACCTGAAGAGAGAGTAATAACGGAGTGCAGGCACAGAGCTGGGATCTGCACGATCATAAACTGGCTGAGATTCAAAAAGGGGAGAAGCAAACGAGGGGTCCGGATGCCGTGTGGAAATGTGACAGACAAAACCACGCCCTCCCGCTCCTTCCATGCCCCTCACCATTTTCTTATGAAATTCAGTCTTCAGACAATTTCTGAAAATTTTGGCTAGATCAGAGGCACCAAGTCACAAAATACAAATCCTGCCTATGTTATTATAGATGGCCTCTTCTGTATTACGAAACAGTTCTACTAGAAACGCATCATTAAACTTTAATAAAAATATAATTAACAAAACTACACTGGCATTCTCAAAGTTGTACTCAGTATTGACATTTCACCTAGGAATGTATTCATTATTATTACCCCACAGAAACTACTTTTGCTGTTCAGGAAAATGCTGTTAAGGAAAATAATAGCGTTTTGGAAATGCTGTTAAAGAAAAATAAAATTGAGTTTGATGCCTACATAACACACTTAGAATTCCAATTATTTTTCACATTTATTATTGCTTTCTAATAATTAAAACAAGTATGAAACAAAAGGGGAAAAAAACACGTTCTTACGTTAATATGAACACTAATGCCGTGAAGCCTATTAAACTTGTTATGCTATTTACGTCTGCATTTTATATAAATTGAAAAGGAATATTCAGTGTAAAGGTAACCACAAACTTTTGACACTCTGAGAAATATCATTGTCATTTTTGGCAAGAAATAGCTTTACTTAGAATTATTAACTCTGATGGATAAAGCAGTCATTGCAATATTATTCAATGGATTTGCACACTTCATTTTCACTACTTGATAGTGTGATCTACTGTTCATTATTAATCTATTTTCATATATTACATGAAACCAGCAATGGGAGTCATTCATCAGAATTAAATGTAGTTACTTCAAGAGAGACTCATCCAGGCCTTATGATAAATTGTTCCAAAGTTGTTTCCTTTCACACATGTGTTTTCACATATAATTTAGGTTGATCTTGGGAATGTTATTATTTGCATTCATTTAAGAAATATTTATTGGCCAAGTATGTAGCAGGTAGTTCATTAGACATGGGAATAATTGGTGAATATTTTAAAAGGCAAAATTCCTATTCTCAAATCTCTCACTGAATTTAGTGGAAGACACCGTGAGAGAGACGATGTAAACTAAAACAAATAAACAAACAAAAGAACTGTGACAATGTAAACTCTGGCATGATAAAACTGAGTGATCTGAAAGAGCAGGACTGAGAGAGCTCCTGTTAGGTTCACGAAGGTCTTACTGAAGAAAATCAATTTAAGCTGGAATCTGAAAAATGAGGATAAGTCAATAATTTGAAGAGATAAAAGAAAAACATTCTAATTGGCATGTTATGGCAATTAAAATGTCCCTGTGAAAGAAGAGGTTTCTTTCTCTGAGGAACAGAAGGCCGCAAGCCTTGAGCATTATGAGTGAGGGGCAGTGGCCAGAGCTACAGGACAGCAGCACACCAAGGCGGAAGTATGAGGGACCGGTCTGCCCTAGAGGGCATTGTTTATAATTGCTGGTGCATTAAAATAAAAAGCAAATCAACTGTTAGTTGATTCCATTGTTAAATTCTCAACAGACAATACAGGCCCTTGCTATTTGCACTTAATGGGGGTGGGGTAGACTGAAGCCTCCCCCAAAACTCATATACACATAAACCATCGACAAAGTACTACTGAGCAGGGTGCCACCCCAAGCATGTACAGGGCAGAGGTGCTAAGTCTTAGCTTAAAGGTTAGAGATGGGTCCACATATTTATTTGTTTCTTTCTGAATACTACTTTGAAAAATAAATTGAAAGACTTTTTAATATTCAAAAATCAAAAGATTTTACATAAAACTACATTTCAATTTCCTCTTGAAAAATCAAATCAGGCTACACTGACAGCACAAAAACAGTGCCATTTAGATCGAGAAGTCATTTCTCATTGTTGACCTTAAAAATAAATGTACCCCTTAAGAAGGGTTCCTGGTAGTCGACTGGGCTCGAATTTGAAAACAGAGCCTAGCCGTTGCTACAAGGGCCTCTCGTGCAAGCGGCACCTCGGGGAGAAGCCTGCACTGAACTGCACCTGAACTGCACCGAATGCCTGCTACACTGAGTTGTCTGCCTGCACTGTGTCCCTGCCTTCTGAGACAACCCTTTTCAAGGAGTTCCTTGAATCACATTTCAGTTAACAGGACTGAGACATTCCCTGTCCGGTCAGATCTGCAGAGCTGTGTCCCAGTTAATATCTTCACTGAGCTTCCACGGCAACTCCATTCTGACCAACTGAGTACATTTTGGACCAAACTGAGAATTTGAAGTCCTCACTTGCATAAGAAGGGACCAATCAGGGACCAGGGCAAGGACTTCTCTCTATCTGTCAGCTCTCCTCTGGCTCAGAGGGCACACTTTGAGTTTCCACCAAAGACTATGTTTCCCTGGCTGGAGCGGTAACGCAAACTGCTGTGCCAGAGTAGGGCACACATGCCGTGCAGAAGCGAGCAGGCCAGAACTGTGGCGCAGGAGTAGAGTGAGGTGGAGTGGAGCTGCGCTGAGCTGTCTACTGCAGTACCAGAGCTGTAACACTGTTGCCGCCTTGCGGGAGCCTCCTCACAGCCTTGCTGAGTCATAATGGAGCTGTGTCACTATTGAACTGTCTCAGAGTCAGGTTGTTCTTCAGCCAAGCTGTATGACGATTGAAATGTTCCACGGCTGTGCTGTATCACAATTATTCTGTTTTCACAGAATAAAATCTCTCCACTTACGGCATCACAAATTGAGTTCTCCTATTGACATTGAATTGATAGACCAACTCTCGGTTGATACCATTTTGCTACTACATATTTTATACTGTTTCAATTCCATTGTACTTCACTTACTCATACTACCTTCTTGACCCTCTAGAGCAGGGGTGTCAAACTCATTTTTACCAGGGACCACATCAGCCTCATGACCTTCAAAGGGCCGAATGTAATTTTAGGACTGTATAAATGTAACTACTCCTTAACTAGGGGCAAGATCAATTCTGTGGCCAGGTAGAAACAAGGTGCAGGATAAAACAAGGTGGAGGGCCGGATTCGGCCCAGTGGCCTTGTGTTTGCCACCTGTGCCCTAGACTCTTGGTTTTTTATACAACTGAGAAAGCACAAGACAAGCTTGTTCAATGTATGTATTAAACAGAGATATATTATCTGATTTTTAAAAATCAATGGTTGTTGTGAGGAGGATAAATTATTTACAGATGGGCAAAAGTGGGTCCAGAGAAACTACTTAAGAAGACAATATAATATCCAAAGGAAATAAAATGGTAGCTTAGGGGAGAGTAGAGGCAATGAAGATGAAGAGAAGTGGATGGGACAATAAATATGACTTCCTGGTGGTCTTGATGGTATTCAGTTATAACTAATATTTTTGGCTTGATAATATTGATTAATATGGGCAGGAACAAAACCGGCTTAAAAGTCAGTTAAAGATAATATAGTTTCTGCTTGATTTATTGGAAATAGTCATGAAGAATTAAGAATTTGTTCAATGTTATTAATTGAAAAGACTCAATACCTTCAAATCTAACATTCTTTTCCTTTCAACACTGCCTCTGAATAGTATAACTGATTGTTTGCCTTCTCCGACACTGATTCTTCTCTTTTCTTCATAACCCAAAGACCTAGCCTCTCATGGCACAGCTGCCCTTTTACGTTTGTGGTTAGGAACGTGACTTTTAGGGCACAGTGTATAGTTACACTGTTAATTAGTTAATGAGGCTGGATGTGGGGTACACATTATTAAATTATTTTTCTTTACTTGTATGAATAACCATTGTGCTGGACTATATTTACTTGATGCAATTATCTCAGAAGAGTTGCTGATAAAATTTGTTTCCACATAATACTATTTAATTTTGTTAACTAGCTTCTTAATTAAGCATCTAAGTAAATGAAACGTTGAGATACTAAGGATTTTTGGGGGGGAGAATCTTATGTCCTGCTATCATTTAGAAAAGCTGTGGGCTCCAAAAAGATGTTCTTCAGGATTCAAAGCTAAATGTCTTGAGGAAACTTACCTATGGACCACTAAGAGGCAGAGGCAATTGGAGTGACTAACTCAAGGAACCAAGAACATGAACTTCCTTTCCTCCTAGATGTGGAATTTGGAGGGCAACAGTAGGTACCCTTGTATTAAAGGTTACATGAATCAGTGGGGAGTTTATAGAACTTTCTGTGTTATTTTGCTAGGGCTGCCATAACAAACTGCCCTAACAGAGTGAATTAACAGAAATTGATGTCTCTTGGGTTTGGAGACTAGATATCTGAGATCATGTTGCCACAAAGGCCATGCTCTCTCTGAAGCCATTAGGGGAGGATCTAAGCCTCTCTCCTCAAACAGGTTCTATCCTGTTCCTAACAAAATACTGAGTAGTTTTGCAGAGACAGTAGGTCAAAACCACAAGTCATGCAGCCCAACCATATGTAGAGGAGAGAATTTTGACCTTCAGTAATACCCAGAACCAAAGGACCAAGACATGACCAGAACTTCAGTTCTGGAACCCTTTCAGAAGCGAAGGGTTCATTGTCCAAGAAGATCCATTGCTGAAGCCCCTATACCTTACCATAAGTGGTCAAATTCCAAGACCCTCCCATTAAAACCTGCCCTGCCATGCTTCCACACACCAGCTTGTCCTTCCTTAATCACTTAAATTCCACCCCAAAGTCTTTTCTTTTCTCAAAAGCCAACGACCTAGTATTGGCTTCTACGTATGTCAGACAGCAAGTCTCTGATCAGTAACACTAGCTTCTGGCAATTCCTTTGTATGCGGTGGCATAACTCCAATATTCACATGAAGTTCTCCCCATGTGCCCAATTTTTTCTTTCTCACAAGGTTACCAGTCATATTATATTAGGGGTCCAACCTGTTCCAGCATGGGTTTATCTTGACTAATTACATCTATAATTATACCATTTCAAATAAGATTGTATTCTGAGATTCTTAAATTTAAGACATTAAAATGTGAACTTAGGGAGAAACACACTTCAATCCCAAATATCTTCCTTATCAGTGGATGGTCCAGAGCCCACCCAGTTCTCTACTTCTTTGGATCACGGGTGCAGTCGAGCTGGTCTGTGTTAAGTGAGCCCTCTACATTGCCACCCACCTGCAGTTATAGAAGATCATAAAGGATGGCAAAAAAGAAAACACTGGCATAGTAATAGGTAATAATACTTCAGAAAAACATTAGACAAAAAATGAAATCTAGAGAGGAAAACGGGGATGAAGATGATAACACACTTAGATAAAAAAGGCAACTGTAGAAAAACTTATTTCCTTTTTTTCCTTCCATTTATAAAAAGTGCAGGATGCTAGACTCATAGCCAAAGATAACCCATGGGTGGCAGAAACATCTGTAAATTCTGGATAGATTAGAAAGGATTCCCTCAAGGGGGGCTCTGGAAAAGAGGACCGTCTCTCAAAATTAAATAACCCATTGACAAGGCAAAGAACATCTATGCTTTGGGATGATGGCAGTTATTTATAAATCCATTCCACTATATAATTGTTGCATATTTTGCTAATTAAATTATTGTTAAGGTAGCCTTTTAGTAAAAATGCTGGCATGGCTGTCCCACATTTCACTCATTATTAGGAGTGATGATAAAATGAGGAATGTGCTAACAACAGAATAGACAACTTGTGGAAATATGCATTGATGTAGTCATTGCATTTTAAATAAAAGAGTGATATTTTCTGACCTGAATTAGTTTCTCATTGTTGCTATAACAAATTACCACAAATTCACTGTCTGAAGACAACACAAGTTCATTACCTTATGGTTCTGTAAGTCAAAGGTCCAAGACAGGCTAAAATCAGGCGTCACAGGGGCTGTGCTCCTGTCTGACAAGCAGCTCTGGAGAAGAATTTATGTCCTCTCCTTCCACCAACTCTGGAGGCTGACCGCACTCCCTGGCTCGTGGCCTTCTCCCTCCCTTTGCAAAGCCAGCAGCACTGCATCCCTTAGATTATTCTTTTCAGTCCCATTTCTCTCTGACCACCGCTGAACAGTTTCTCTGCTCCTAATGACCAATGTGATTAAATTGCTCCCATATAGATAACCCAGTATCCTCCTCCCATCTCAAGGTATGTAACCTTAATCACAGTTGCAAAGTCTCTTTCGCAAAGTTGGAAGGTAACATACTCACAGACTCTAGAATATGTGGATATTTTTAGGTTATTATTCTTCTTACCTCATGATCATTTGCTCCTATTTGGGGGTTAGACTCAATCTGGAAGTTAGAGCTATCTATCAATACATTAATTGCAGTGGGTACTTGTTCAATAATTACTTGTTGATCGATTTAAGAGCATATATGAATGCATAACTCTTACAAAAATAATCCAGAAGTACCTTACTGGTGGTATATAATGCCAAGTATGGTGTGTCAATTCTTAAGAAGCCACAAAGGTGTTCTTCAGCAAATGAAAAACACCTACGTTCACTGAGATGGCTTATAAAGAATTCCTTATAAGCCAAATCAAAATTATTTGTTCCTTATGGTAAAGCAAAAGGCAAAATAAATGATTAAAATAAATACAAACTGGGAGTGGGGTAGGAAGAGAGGAGTAAATAGAGCACAGAGGGATTTTAGAGCAGTGAAATTATTCTGTGGGATACTCTAGTGGTGGATAACTGTCACTGTACATTTATCAAAACCTATAGAATGTGCAAAACCAGTGAAGCCCCGTGTCAGCGATGGACTTCGGGTGATAGTGATGTGCGGGCGCAGGTTCAGAGACCGTAACAGATGCGCCACTCGGTGGGGGTGTGGATCGTGAGAGAGGCTGCCTGTGTGTCGGAGCAAGGAGCATATGGGAACTCGGTACTTTCCATTTAATTTCTCTGGGAACCTAAAACTTCTCTAAAAATTAATTCTATTAAAAATTAATAATAACTACACATGAAGAACCAGATCAGACATGTGTTGAGGCATAAAATACATAATCATTTAGAGTATGACTTAGGCATTAACTATAAACTAGTGCATTATTGTATTGATTCATCTAACGCACCGCGTACAAACTTACCTTTGATTTGGGATGAAAATAGAAATGTCCAGAATAGTAGTCTATATGTATTGAGGTGGCTGAAATAATAAGAGGAAAAAGCAATGAACAGGAAGTGAGCAGACCTGGGTTCTAGTTTTGACGCGGTCGCTAACCACCATCATAACCACAATGCTTGCTTCTTAACCTTTCTGGATCACAGCATTCTTGTCTATAAATAAGTACAGAAAATAATTTTTAAGATCTCTTATCTCTTACAAAGATACGGAATTAAAACTCATGAATGAAAATCCACAGGTTTAAATAATTACCATTACTAGTGGAAATTTCTGGATGTGGTGGAGAGGCAGTATGTTCCATTTGATGTTGAGGAGAAAAAATTGAGCCAAAAAAATGGATTTTTATCTTCACTCCCTGACTTAAAATCTGTGTAACCCTTGGGTAAGTTACTGATTCTCTGTTTTTCAGCTATACAGGGTAAATAGTAAAATTTATCTCATTAACTTGCTATTAAAAACACATGGGCAAATATATGGGAAACAGATTTCAAATAATAATTAATAATAATCATGTACCTGCTAATTTTTATTGACTACCTATTATGTGACAGGTATTGCTTCAAATGTATTTTATTTGTAAAGTTTCTTACCCTGCATATCAATCCAGGAAAACTGGGGATACTTTTATCCCATGGAATAGATGAGGAAGCTGAAGCAGATAGGTTATGTAACCTGCAGGGGGCCACCAAGCTGGTTAAGTAGAAGAACCAGGGCTGGGACTGAGCTCTTAAGGCTCCAGATTAGGTTTCTAACCAGGCTGTCATACTTCCTCTTTCCCAGAGTCCCCTACTTCTCTTCGTCCCAGTCCTTCCCAAAACACAGTCCAGGGATGAAACAGGTCTTGCACACTGCCAGTACAAAACTATTTCACTATTGTGGCTAATTCTATCATGCAGGACCCACGCTACATACCTCCCATTGTGAAAAATAAAATACCTCCCATTTTTGTGAAAAATAAAATACTTCCGTGTGTATGGTATTATTTTGTTAATTATTACTTCATCAGCATGACATATCTATCAATTTCTTTATGAATTACATTACTTTATATAAGGTTAATTTACTGGTTTATAGCTTTTAAGAGTTGGAAAACCTGGCAATCAGCTAAATCTAATCTGTATTGATGAGCAAACCAAGATAGCAAACTGTAAAATGGCTTGTCCAGGGTCAAACAACTAATAGAAAAAAATACTTTACTTCCTGTAATCCATCCTTTTATTCTTAATATTTTCAATACATTAAGCACTTGTCAAGACTGACACATTCTCAAAGTGTGTTATGTGTACAAAGGAATCAGTAAGTCAAGATCATACATCTTTTGTATATGAAAAAAAAGGTTATAACATCCTCTGGCTGGCAAAATAACCCATTTTGTCCATGTTTGCCATATTTTAATGATGATGAATCAATGACAATGTTCATTTTGTAGCTTAAAGTCAGGAAGAACTACAATTGTAATTGCTTCAATTCACACTTCACCTTTATTACATGTTATTGTGGTTGTTATTAACTCAGTCTCCCTCTGGTTGTTTGCGTGTGAATTTTTATTAAGAACTTAAATTCAGGGCTACTACTGGTTGTATTTCTGTTTTGTTTATTCTTAAATTATTCTAATATTGCATGTTTTTATTTTCTCAGTCATCTGTCCTTTTCATGCATTCTTTAAACATAAACTCATGACAATATACTTTTCCAAGGCTGATCTGAGCTGTTCCAAACATAACTGAATGTGCACAATTCCAAAGGTTTTTGCTCGAGTTGTATTTACTGAGGAGGCTGAAGAGTTGTCTTGCTGGCGAACAATGGAATCTTTGCCAGCATGACACAAGAGAATTGCACTCTTTTAAAGAGAACTCTACCTAATAGGTACTAAATGTGAAAAACACACTTCAAACCCCTTAAAAATTCAACATCAACTAAAATAACCAATAAACCTAATATTAAGATTTTCTTATGTCTCTTAAAGTAAAATAACTGACAACTCTTCCCAGCATAGCTGCCAGAAAACTTAACCTGGTATTTCTAAGAACTCTTCGGTTTAAGCACTCCCTTAAGAATCCTTTTTAAATGAGTTCCTTTCTGAATATGAACCTATTTCCTCTCCCACGTGATTAAAATAACTGTAAGCCATGGCATTGGCCACCCTATGCATCCAGGCATTGATTTGGGCTGTTATTACATGTCGGCTTTCAGACGTGCTTTTCTCTCCTATGCATTGCTCTCGGTCATCTCAGTTGTATTCTCTTCTGCTATGAGAAAGCACAATGCATTATTGGCAGACATGCAGTCTACAAACATGGAATTGATTCTCAGGAGAACAGAGCCTCTATCCAACACATTTTCGCATACGCAGGAATCATGAGCCGCATTCCTTAGGGCAGATGAAACCAAAGAAAGCGCAGATTCGGATGTACATCTCAGTGCCGCAGTGATACTTTCCCATAAATATACAAAGAAAATAAAAATGCAAATAAATACAGCATTTAGGACTGCGATTACAAAGCTGGGTATGGGAAGATAGCCAAGTTTTTCTTAACTCCAGTTTCGTACGTTGTTTCACTTAGTCAATTGAACCTTCTTCAATAGGCATCACGTACATGGTGAGCTAGTATTTAACCAGGGAAAGCACTTACCCATTCATGCCCTGCAGGCTCTCTGACAGTCTTTTAAAAACAATCTCTGAAGACCAGACGGTGTCTTTAATTGTGAACAAGTAAACATTAGTCTGAACCATTCAACAGATGAAATGAGGGAGAAGTTTACTCTGCAGGTGGGTTAACAGCTGCTACCAAACACCTCTCTGTCCCCACATCTTGGAGCCTGCTGAGAGCAGATAGGCGGAATCATTCTCTCTGTCATGAAACCTCTAGAACTGAAAAGTTCTGTTTCTCATGAAAAATGTGATTGATGCCATAGCCTAGGCCCTTTGATTCTCTAAGAGACAAAGCTTCTGATCCTTCAAAATAATACTCTTTCACTTTATAAGATGTATTTAAGTTATTTCCTATTTTATTTTTTTAAAGTTGAAATCACTGGAAAAATTAAGCCCTCTAAATTTAATTGCCTATAATTTTGCTATCAAGACAGCCCATCAAAGTACTCCGCAAACAGAAGAGTGATTGAAAATGAGAAGCAAGTGTCTAGCTATCTGCAAAACTATACTGAACGCTAAATTAGAATCGCCCTGCTTTGCTTTGCCTGATCTCCTTCATTTGCATCTTGTGTACACACCATCCCCGAAATGCATATCCTTTCCCACATTTCTCTAACATTATGTTAAATGATGATGCCAGAATGCATCTCCAGGGCTGATCTTGCAATCAGTTTGATTTTCAAGAATCAAATCCCAAATGTAGGAAATGAACACAATTCAGGGATGTTGTTGATTTATAAATCTATAAATATGTAGTTGAGAGAAAGAAGAAACAGAAAACATGGGAATAAAAGAAGAAACCTACCATTAATATGTGGGTAGTTAAGGACATCTTTGTGACTCTCAGAGTCCAATAAAGTGGATAAGTAATTCTCTTATTTGTCCTGTTCTCAACCATAAGTAGTCTTGTGCTATCTTTCTAGTGCAGTATAATCACTTGCTCAATTTTTACCTGGTTTTGAAAAACATTGCTCTTCCCATTTCAATAGGCGTAACTTCAAATACTGTAACATAGATGGTATAGAAAATAGTATGCTATGGTGTGCTGTCCTGTAATCTGTGAGCCTCTTCTCGGGAATTTATGTCAGCACTGGCCCAGGTGGGTCAGACTGCTGCAACCTTTGATGTGCGGTCTTCCTAGGGCGGTACTTCTGCTACAGTGGGCGATGAGGCATGAAGCAAAAGTGAACACCCTGTAGCAGTTTTCCAAGTAGGTAAAGACTCTGAGGTTATAGTTTTATAAGGCTTTGGGCTTAGCTGATCTATGTCTTGCTGGACAGTCTAATTGTCTTTGTATGACAGGCATCTGCTTAAAAAAAAATTCAGAGAATGAAAACCAAAAGAATAATAGTGTAGTTTTATTGTGATGTTACTAAAAACAACAAAAAAGGAAGACTGCTGTATCCTTTTCTATTTACTCAAATTCTATATTCAAAGAATGTGAAAGTAGTATGGATAATATGAAACATTAGATGATTCACAGGAACTTTATTAGAATTTTCCTTGCTGTACCACTGTGCAATAGTAGGACAAATTCACATGAAAGGGACTATTTCTAAAATTCAGATAAACAACATTTTTCTGTATGTGTTTATATATAAAATCATGTAGAGGGGGCGGTGGGAAGTCATTTTCAAAAGATGGTGGTACTCCAAACTACCCAAGCTATTTTATTTTTTTTTAAAAACAGCTACCTACGCTGTTTTTACTCTGCTTGCTCTGCCTGGACAGAATGTACTTGTTACACTTTCAGTTCTCTAAAGGCAGATTCTATCATGCAATCAGTATGCAGGATTCTTATTAGGGAGTGTTCTTTGTCTTAAAACCTATGGGAAGGAGAATTAACCACAGAAATAATTTGTTTGTGACTCAGTTGCAACAAAGCTGTCAGCCAACCCCACGGGGAGTTTTTCAGTTGGAATGGATCACCAGAGTTGTCCTGAGTTAAGGGTGAGAGGTCTAAGCTTTTAACCCTCACATTGATCAGTCATCAGCTATGGGTTACCCCTGGAAGGAGGCACAACCTTAGACAAGGAAGTTTGTTTTGGTTTATGTTTTTAATTAGTGGCCATTCCAATCAGGGCTGTCTGCCGAGGGTCATCTTGAAGAACTCCTAGCAGTGCAGGAAGTCCTGCCTTACTCAAGCGGGTACTTGGAAAGGGAGTGATTCACCACATTCACCAAGTACTTCTTGCTTTCGACAACATGAATTCTACAGATTTTCTAAGACTCACTTACAATATTATATTTATGAAGATGTTCCTGATTTCTCATGTAGAGTTAATCATCCCCTTTTTACGTAACTACTAAATCTTGTACAGACGTGTATCATGAACTTCCAAAATTTTCATTACTGTATTTCTTTGTATATTAGTCTTTCCTACTATAGTCTAAGCTCTTTGAAGACAGGGGCCATATCTTTCGTATTTTTGTCTTTTTATCACTTAGTACCAGAGTAAGCACGTAGAATGTGCTCAATAAAAAGAAATATGATGCCCTGGCTGGTGTGGCTCAGTGGATTGAGTGCCAGCCTGCAAACCAAAGGGTCATGGGTTTGATTCTCAGTCAGGGCACATACCTGGGTTGCAGGCCAGGTCCCCAGTAGGGGGCGTGTGGGAGGCAACCACACACTGATATTTCTCTCCCTCTCCTTCTCCCTCCCTTCTCCTCTCTAAAAATAAGTAAATAAAATCTTAAAAAAAAGAAAGATGAGTGGAAAAATTGCAAAAAAAAAAAAAAAAAAGGAAGGGAGGTATAAAAGAAAGAAACAAACAAACAAAAGGATCCTAAATCTGCTAATCTTATTGAAAAGAAATTTAGGTGTAAGACTGAGAGGATACCACAGAAATAATAAAGGGAGGGAAGTTTGTCTTTTGTGCATGAAACAAAACCAATAGGCCAAGTTACTTTCTAGTGGCTGCAAGTGTCCTGGAAAGTAAGATATTGATTTGTTTGATTGAATTGAGCAAAGTTGATGAGCACCTGCTATATGCCAGGTAGTGTAGTGAGCAATGTAGAAGAATAAATATTTTAAAAGTAGCACAACAATGTGTATCTTCTAATTAGAGAAATAAAACTAGGAACAAATTAAAATAAAAGAAGACAAGTTTTATAAAACTCTCATAAAAATAAAAGCAAACGCTCTTGCAGGAGAGAGTTCAAGGATTAAGACATTATAACGAGCTATAAGGATGAGAAGGGTCATAGTGAAAGTGGTGGCACGTGCGTCTGGCCTTGATTTTTCATGAGCGAATGTGATCAGTTTTGGGAGTGTGAGCCAGTTCAAGTACTCGGTGAAGCAGCAGCAGGAGGAAATTAAACCTGGGAGAGATTTATTGGGCAAAATGTGTGGAGACTAAAGGGAAAGTCATCAGGAGTAAGTAGAGAGAGACTTCAGAAAATGATATAGATCAGATACCTATGAAAAGTGGGAGGGTAAGTCAGAGAATTGAGCGGAAAGAGCCTCAAATTGAAGGGAAACCCTGAGAAAGTCTGAGTCAGGCTAATGGGGACGTCTCAGGGCAAAGATTCTTCATCACAGGAGAGCCGCAGTCAGTCACTGGCGGGGAGCAGCCCAGGAAGAGCAAGACCCTGGTGTGAACACCATGCCGGATCCTGGGTCAGGAGGAAGTGACAGCTGGAGGCTGTCAGCACTCACCTCAAGGTCTCTCTTTAAGTGTATCTGAGAAGTGCATACGCTTGGATGTTATAGGTGGAGAAAAAACATTTCAGGAGCAGGAAACACAGCTCAAGATTTGGACACGTAGCTAAAATCTTTGGTTGCAAATATTAGTATGACCGATGAGCCAGCGTTAGCCTCTATGATAAGCAATAATGGCAAGAAACTTTCTAAGTCTCATTGTTATTTTATTGATTTCTTTGTTCTATTTCTTCAGTTTGTTTGTACTTTCATTTTTTTCCCCTTAGACCGAAAAACAGGTTCATGTGCTCAAAAGCCACCGTAACTTTCTAACCGTGGCTGGATGAAAGATAAATGAAAGGCCAAGGGTACCTTTTTTTTTAACCTCACAAATAGGACTCAGCCATAGAGTCTTACCACTTTCTTCTTCCCTAACTCATATGCCAAAAATGCAAGCCTCTCAGCCACTTTCACTGCATGCTCTTTTCCAACATGAAACATTTTTAACACTGAAAATGAATAATTCCAAAATAGTTCACATATGGACATGTTGGTAAAATATTTGTTGCTGCATCTGCGTTCCAGTGTTTATCAACCCTCCACAGAAAATCAGGTTTTGACAGGTGATTTATGTGTTCAGTTGGAAATAGCTGCTTTCCCTGAGAGACAACGAAAAGCACATGGAAGGATGTCCTAAATAATATTTGTAAAAATGTCTCGGCAATAATTTACTTGTGTAAGTTTAAAGTAGCCTTGGTGATGCTTTGGCTGTGGCGACCTGACCAAGATTACACACCGTGTCTCCATTTTTTGGCATTTCTTTCAATATCTTTCAAAAATGTGCTTCACACTCTTAAAGCTGTGAAAATTTCTTTTAAAGTGCAATGATTACCAAATGTATTGATGGAATGACAGACTTTGCTCCAATAACAGCCTCCTTCAACTTCAAAAACTAACTTCTGGACTTGACCCTCCTGTTATCTGTCAGTACCAGGACATGCTTTGGGAGGTCAGATATGCATTCCCTTAACATTCTTATTTACCGAATCAGAGATGACTGTACCTCACATCACTAAAATAAAATCGGCAGGAAACCCAAATGAAGCAAGTGAGTTATGATATGGCATTTCATGGTATCACGAGATGGCTCAGAACATAGAATGGGGGAAATGAAGAGATATGTTATAAGTTCCCTCAGAGGAAGGAAAGGTGCTGGAGTGAGAGGTCTGAATCGCTGTGTATAATCAGTCACCACCAGGTTCAAGGTCTAAGCCCTCACTGAGTGTTTCAATGTGTCTCCTGAGCTTTTCTAACAGGGCAGTCAGGCAGAAACAAGGTTTTGGTAAACTGGAGATGACGAAGTAGGAAAGAGTATGTGAACGAGCCAAGGTGGGTACCTGCATAAAAATATCTCCCCCACATTGCATGTTAGATATACAGAACAATGTGTGCCAACAGGTGTGTGGGGATAGAAGCAGAAAGTAAAAGGAGGAGATGACCCCCTAAACAAAATCTATATATTCTATATGTTTATGTCAAGGAGGTTTTTCTCATTTTTGTTTTCTTTGTTTTAAATTTTATTTTTAGCTATGCTTTTGTGCTGTTCTTTATAATTTCTTATAATAATTGTTCATTCTAGTGCCATTTACTAGCATTATACCTGATAGGGGAGAAAAGTGAAACTATTTAAATAGCCCTACTTTGTAATGTTGGATTGAGAATTCTGCTTTCCTAGGAACAACTTTTCACGAAGATGAAGCAGCTCTCCCTCCACTTCATAAAATCCCAACAGTTTAGTTGAAATAAATGAATCTCTGATAAACATAATTTATATTAAAAACATCACGGGTGTGTTGTGAAATTTTAAGATGAATTCACTGTCTGTCGCAAAGGCTGCATTTTGTTAGGCCCTCACCCCCCGAGCATGACCTCTGCTCTTGGAAGGATAAAGTCCTGATGACTGTGTGGTACCCTATAGGATCTGGGTGAAAATGAACACTATTTTCCAGACTTTTTATAGAGTTGTTGGGATCTCATTTTCGTGATTCTTTACAAAAATAACATTGACAGAACAAAGAACTAAAACTAAATGGGCTAAAGTTTGTGAGAAGTTCCTGTGAAATAGTTATGTTTCCCTTTTTATTTTTCCTCTTAAAATTTCTATGTATTAATTTGTTTTCCTTTCTAGTTTAACATCTGCTTTTCCAAAGAGGTCTCTGCCTTCAGGAAAATCTAATTATTGACTCTAGAATATAAAGTCCTATATAATAAAAGTTTCAGCTTTGATATATTTTGAATATCCAGTCCTTCTCTTATTAATCACACACTTACCTTTCCATGAATGTGTTCACTCTCTTTGTTGAATGATCTGTTATCTACCATCACCACCTTCACCATCATTACCGCCATCTCCCAAATTCCTCTCTGTTTATCCTTTGTTTAGATCTTTCTTTATGTGGTTTTTATCTTGTTCATACTTCTGAATTCTTGAAGCTTTTGCAGTAAACTGAGAAATTCACCTTCCATTGAAGATCAAACACATACCCCTATCCTTTGCAATTTGTTGTTTCTGGCTTTTTATAAATAGCTCTAAAAACAGCTCCAGAATTAAATTAAGAAGATTAAATATTCTTCACTAGTAAAACTTTTTCACTTCTAACTCGGACATATATCAAGTTAGATATCAACGGGGGTACATTTCTTCTGAAGTAGTGTGCTTCAAAATGTTGAACTTAAAAGGGAAGTAAAGGAAGTGGCAGTGGACTCAGTCAGCAGCTTAGTAGAGGAACCAAGTGCCAGCAGGATTCGATAAAGGGGAGGTCAGTTCCAACTGGGGAGATCAAGAAATGTATCCTAATGGAGCTATATTTTTTGGTTTGGTCGTTAAATAGGTACAATTCAGGTGTGGGGCATTGGGTAGTTGTTGGTCAGCTCCGGATTTCTTGAAGCTACTGACAGGCATCATACTCACAGAGAGAAATGAGCACAGGAACAAACCAGGGTAATAAAGCCCAGTGGTGAGTAATGTTAGCCAACAGTCCCATTCAGCATGCCCAGAAAAATTAATAGATCCTGGTTGCTATAATGTACAGGTAACTTTTTATAACTGCAGTCAACTCACCTTAATTTAGGCTTAAAATAAAATAAAATTGCACAGTCTTGGAAACTCATTAATTCCTCTTTCTTTGTTTTGGGGCTTTTCTTCTTTTCCCTTTTAAAAAATATTTTATAATACCATTAATTATTCTGAACCTTAACAAATATTATAATGTAATCCCATCCATTCATTCATTTTTAGCATGTATGAATTGAATACCTGATGTACTTCTGATACATTTTAATAGAGACATAGCTAGATAAATGCTTGAAAAGGAGAACAACTGTAATTTAAACAAATGTATTTCAGTGTATTCTTTATAAACTAAATAATGGTCTTATACTTTTTATATGACAAAATACATAAGTGTGTTGCCTATGACAAATGTTTTATAAAGTTGAAATTATAGCCTTTGGTATTTAATAAATCTATTTCCTGTTATACCCTGTTATAACTTGGAAGTAGTTAGACAAAATGTTTCATCTTTCTTTTTTCTTTATCACGGCATATTGTACGTTTGTTTTATCTTAGGAAAAAATAAAGTGAAAGGAAAATGAGACCTTGACTTTTGAGGAAAAAAAACCACTTAGGAATTTCTTCTCTTATGACTATGGAAAGATAGTACTTTGGCATATTGGAAAATAGTGTTTATATTCTAACTGGAAGGAATAAAGTTTGATCTACTTGAACAAAGTCTTGTCTATTGGCTATGGCACCACATAAATGAAATGAAAGCACTTAGATTGCTTCTGTTTTCTGAGTGAAGAGCTTTCTCACTCCAGAAGTTTGATCTCAACAGCAGCACTATTACCTTCTCTTAGTTACAAGTTATTGGATTCCTGTGTCTCACATTTATTACCTGAGATAATTGGAGATAAAATACCTACTTCTTAGAATTGCTGTGAGGATTATAAAAGTTAATGCATCAGCAAGATGGTAGGTAAAATGTAAATGAAATAATTGTTTACCTACCCCATCATCACCTGCAACTCTAAGACTCTAACACATTCTGCTTACAAAAAAATGCATGATTTAACCAAATGAGTGAATAAATTAAAAAATCAGGAGACGTTCTCACTATACCCACTAAAAAGAAGTCATAAAAGACAACGAGGAGCTGTGAAAATGTGCCAGATTAAAGGAGACTAAAGAGACATGACTCCTATGTGCAATGCCTGTCACCAGACAAAATCTTTTGTGAGAGGGAAAAAAAATTCCATGGATTATATAATTTTTTCAACTGGAAGATTAAAAAAACATATGGTAGATTAGCCTAAAGTATTGGATCATTATTTAGGGTATTAGAGTTGACAACTGTAGTGTTTGTGTGAAGGTACATAATTACTTTTAGCAAATATACATTGAAGTGTTTAGGATTAAACAACCATAATGTATGTAATAATAAAAAAAAGCTTTGTGTTTGTGTGTGTATGTAAAAAAGAGAGAGCAGATGATAGAACAAATAAAAAGGGAAAGAATAAATAAGGTAAGTGAATATGGATAAAGGATACATTTTTGCTATCCTCATTCATGCAACTTTTCTGTAACCTTGAAATTCTGTACAAATAAAAAATTAAAATAAGAACAGAAATTAATTTCCAGGAGACATGCATACACTCAAAACACTACCAAAGGAATCCATTCAAAAGAACAAAATTATTTGAGATGAAACCACACACACATTCAAAACCTTCCCACTTCCACTTGAAACTACAAAAATGCAGGAAAGAATGAAAAGCAACAGAAGTATAAACATGTGGGTAAATATAAAAGTATAGCCTGGCTGGTATAGCTCAGTGGATTGAGCGCGGGCTGGGAACCAGAGGGTCCCAGTTCGATTCCCAGTCAGGGCACATGCCTGGGTTGCAGGCCAGGTCCCCAGTGAGGGCCATGTGAGAGGCAACCATACATTGCTCTTTCTCTCTCCCTTCTCCTCTCTCTGAAAATAAATAAATAAAATCTTTAAAAAAAAAAGTATAAATGACCATACCAAACAAAGTAAGATTGGTCAGAGTATTTCGAGATAGAATTTAATTTTAATTTTTTTTATTATTTTTCTATTACAGTTGTCCCAATTTTCCCCCATTGCTGTCTCCTGCCCTTCCCACCCCACCTTCCTGCTCCCACAGTCAATCCCCGTGCTGTTGTCCATGTCCATGGGTCACTCATACCTGTGTGTTCATTAGACCCTTCCCCTTCTTTCTGCTCTTATCGCCCTTGCCCCTCCTCTTCGAGGCAGAATTTTAAAAAGTAGTATTTTTTACATAGAATACAAATACATGAGAATAAGAGCATAAAAGGTGAAAATGAGTACATTGTTTCACTTTGATACATGAAAAGGTAAAGATAATGCTTTATATAGAATCCATTATGTCAAGAATAAATATTATAGCTTAAGGTTTCCAACAAATAGAAGAGAAAATATTATATAACTATCAAGTTAATAGAAGAGGTAAAGAGGATGATAAAGCTACTTGCTTAATTTGCGAGGCAAAAAAATAAAACAGTTATGTCAAATATAAAATAAATAGTAATGTAGATGTAAACAACTAATATCAGTAATTACACTAAATAGAGATAAACATATATTATTTTTCTTAGGTTATTAATATGGTGGAACTATTAATAGATTTTTCTGATGTTGAAACATCCCTGCATTCTTGGTATAAACTTTACTAGGTCATGGTGTACTATTATTACCTTACTTTCCTGGCATATTAGTATCTTTTTACTAATATTTTACTTAAGATTTTTATCAATTAAAATTGTAATATGCGTTCTTCTATAAATGTGTTTATTTTGCCTTTATTTTTGAAGGCTATTTTTTCTGGACATAGAATGCTATGCTGCTACTTCTTTCAGCTTATTGGTGACCTCGGACCACTGTTTTCTTGCTTTCCTAGTTTTGGTTGAGAAGTTATTTCCATTGTGTCTCCTTGTGATAGGAGCATGTTTCTTATTTGACAGGTCACCCTGCATCTTCTACCTTCACTGATTTTTACAGTTCATTCTCTGTCTTTGATTTCTATTAGCCATCCAATAATATACTTGTGATTTTCTTTGTATATATTGTGCTTATGTTTTATAAAGCTTCTTGAATCTGTGGCTTGAAGTGTTACATATCTCATTGAAATACTTCTTGGTGGATATAATTGCAAATATTGTTTTGTCCCAATTTTGATCCTCTTATTTTGGGATCATACATTAATTTTATTATTTTACTATTTGTTTCTTATGGCCTTTCATATATATTGGAACATTTTATATAGACCTTTTTCTATTTTACTAACACCCTTCTCTTCTATGTCTAACGTACTGAAAAAGCCATCGATTGACTTCCTAGTTTCAATTACTACATTTGCAGTTAAGACATTTCACTTCTTTTTAATGACCCAAATTCCTTGGTGCTATTATTTTCATCTTGTCCTTTTTTAAAATTATTAACCAAGGCTTTAGAAAAACCAATCCCTGATCATTTTAATTTGGTTGAGCTTTGGCTCTGTTTCTACTGTTGTATAACCTTTTGTTTTTTGGTCATATTTTTCCTATTTTCTTTCTTTCCTGTTAAATTTTAACTTAGTGTTTGATGTTCTCTATAAGGAATTACAGAGACTCTGTTTAATGTTATATTCTTCCAAAGAGGATGTACTTTTATTTCTGATAGATAATTAAAACAGAATAATTTCCACCTGAAATTGAGCTAATTTGAAACTTAAGGATTTTTCCATTTTCTATCCATCTTACTTTTGTGCTATATATCTGAGAGTTTGGTGTATTTTCCACAGTACTTCTCCATTGTGGATCATAAGTGCCATTTATTGGATTGCTCAATAGTCTCACTTGACTTCTTAGCAACTATGGTATTCCTTTTTCTCTTCTTCTCTTGTTCCATTTAAAAATCTCCAAATGTCTTGAAACAAAGTCCTAGGTAATACCAGTTTTTTTTTTTTTCTCTCCTAAATTTTGATCCCTCAAACTTGGCTTTTTAAAAAGATCTAAACATCAGATTTTTGTCTCCCTAGTCACATGACTCTTCCAAAAATTTGGCTCAATCTCTTATGTACTATTTTCTGCTCAGCTTTTTTGACTTTTTGGTCTCACACCATTTATTTCTTGGACAATGGTTTGATGCAAAACATGGCACCTTGATGCTCTTTCCTACTTGTATTAGTTTGTTGGGCTGCTGAAACAAAGGTCCACAAACTGCAGGGCTGAAGGAACAGAAATGCATTTGCTTACAATTCTGTAGGCTAATACTCCAAGATCAAGGTGTTGGCAGGATTGGTTCTTTCTGAGGGTTGTGAGGGAAGGATTTGTTCCAAACATCTTCCCTACTTCTGGTGGTTTTCTGGAAATCCTTGGTGTTCTTTGGCTTGTAGATGTATCACCTCAATCTCTTCCTTCATTTTCAAATGGCATCCTACTTGAGTGCATCTGTTTCCAAAGTTCCTCTTCTTATAAGGACACCAGCCATATTGAATTAGGGGTTTGCCCTACTCCAATATAAGCTCACCCTACATTAATTATATCTGTAATTACCTAATTTCCAAATTAGGACACATTCTGAGGTATGAAGCATCAGGACTTTTATATATGAACATGGGGTGGGGCACAATTCAACTCCATAACACTATACTCAGAGCACTGGATTCCTCAAGGTCTTGGGTAGGTCTTTAATGTCTTCAAATAGATATTTTGCATTTTTACACAACTTTCCTAATTGTTCTTGGCAGAATAATTAGCCTGATACCAGCTAGTCAATAATGTTAATAAATGGAAGTCTCAGGTTTAATTTAAAATCAGTAATTAGTCATAGATATATCACATCCTCAAGCTTCTCTATGAGTTTTCCCACTTGAAGGTAGGCAAAGTTTTGAGAACATCTGTCCAATGTCTCATTAGTTTCCATTTTACTTAGTAATTATTTCACCAATTTAAAATTTTTACTTACTTAAGTTAGTTTGAGGGCTTTGCAACATGATCACAAGAAAGGAAGATGGCCAAATGACACCCAAGATACATTTTCTAGTTATGAGTGTAATCTAAGTGTTAAGGGTATAGAGTGAGTAATAGTTGGAAAGCTTTCCAAAATTCACCTAGGATCATGGTTGGCCAAAGATTTTTAAATAGTTTGCAATTTTCATCATGATTGCTTTAAAAAGTAAGCACTGTGAGTTGAAGATGAAACAAAGACAACAAAGAAAGCCCACTGCATAGCAAAAGACTCCATTTTTACGTCCTAAATGAGCAGTACCATGGCTGACACACGTAAGTGACAGAAACACTGGATCCATTGGTTCCTTATTTTCATATTTTATTTGGTTTTATCGATACAAACCTTTTTGATTTGTTGTATTCAAAGGAAGTCATTGTAATACAGTTTTATTGTACTTGCTCATAACAAATTGTTCTCTTTTTTGAATAGATTCAGATAGTTTTCAAGAAGATAGTCAGAAATAGATAAGATCAATGCTTGGTATATTTTCTTTCCCATTTTCCTTTTTTGGACATGTAACTTTGCCTTTTTAAAGATTTCATATTCAGTTGATTTATTGTTGCTTCACATTGAACAGAGCAGTATATCAAAGTGCTTAAGAAGTCAGTTTTTGACCAGTCTAACATTCATGCTGAGTGAGATCAAAATAATGAAATAAAATAGACTGAGTCTTAGTACTCTATGTTCTAATATACAGGGATAACATGTATCCTGTAGATTTGTTATAAAGATTGAAGAAGATAATGTAAGTCAAGTTCTTGGTAGAGTGTCTCCTGCATATTAAATGACTAAATAATGAAGAATTATTATCATTGATGAATTGGTATAGCTTGAATTATGCTGCATTCTACATTGCAGGATGAATCCTTCATTCCAGATAGAAGCTTTCTCCATCTCCAAAAGCACAAAACCACACACAAATATAAACTTTATATATATATACATATATATCCTCTAGATATAGATATATAAATGTATATATAAATATCTATATATGTGTATTTATTCATTGAACTTTATTGAATTTAGAATAAAATCACATGAGGTTTACCTTGGAGAAGAAGTTAAAGATTTTAAGGTTGTCTAAAGTGATTACAAACAAAAGCAGAATTTTTAAAGCTTTAGGGATTGTTAATCTCCTCAGGAGGAATGTTAGCAGAAGCAGGATTCAAATGCCATGCTGACAGAATATTTTACAACAAAGTTTTCAGTTCCAGTGACTTTATTGTATAATTCATTTTTTACCAAAGCATATATTTTTAAATGTTTTTAAGTGCCAGTATTGGTATACCATCAATAATGTATTATCTAAAAGTTATTCTTGTTTATTTAACATTATTTAAGAGAGATGCTCAATCTTGAAATATTGCATTTCTTTTTTTTATTACAAAATACAGATTTGAGTAAGGAATCCTTTAAAATAATGAAATAAAATAAACTGAGTTTAGATTAATAAATCTTCTGGGGACCTATTTTGCAATAAAAGCCATTCAATATACATAAGAATAAATCTACATGAAGGTAATGAGTTAGAACCACAAACAATTTCTTGTCTGTGATAATTTTTTATAAACAAAGATATTACAGTTATATACTCATTCTTCACTGATATATTTTAAATTCTCATGGATTTCTGACTTAAAATTTTGGTTTCAAACACCTTCTACGTGGTGTTCTCAGTTACCTGGAAAGGAAATAGTAAAGCACAGCGAGGTGTGATTATCAGCCAAAGATATTTCACTGATCAGTGATCAAGCTAAGTTTAGCTTCCCAGCTCCTGCTGCAGGAACTTCTTGACATATGTTAACATTTCTCTTTCAGTCCCACCTGATAGTATTAGTCATTGTAATGATGACTGTTTTAGGAAAGGTATAAAAGGATTTCATCCAGACAGACATTCTCTAGATTTGTTTAACTATGGATATTTCAAAACACATATACCTCTCTCATTTTTGTTCTCAATTTATTTACCCTGCTGGGTCTCTATGACGTCTACACTTTCTTTTCCTTCCTCTACTATTGAGCACAAGTGAGGTTCACAAGTGCAGCACAAAATATACCACTTTACTTTTGTCTCTCCTTTTCTTCTAACACTCATTCTACTTAGAAATTACCTCCTTATATTGAAGTTCCTTTTAATATTGAAGTTTGGGTATAATTTCAGGTAATTCTGGCTGAGATAGAGGCATAGTTAGAAACCCTTCACTTCCTCCCACAACCAAAAGGAGGACAACAACCAATCTAAAACCAATAAGTGACAAACAGCACCAGAAAATCATTCTATGTGGAACTCCAACAACCAAGGAATTAAAGAAAACATCAACCAGACTGGTAAGGCAGACCACACTGGCCGACTCAGAAAAACTGCAGGGAGGTGGCTGAGGGGCGGGGCAGCTGAGGGGTGGGGCTGACTGCAGAGCTCCTCAGAGCTGGGTGGAAGGGGCTGACTTAAAGGGAAAACTGAGACTCAGAGCTGACTACCTTCTAGGGCTGGGGTTGCCGCAGTGGGAGATACTTCAAGTCTGACATGAGAATCTGTTGGAAAGCACACTAGAGATGAGCAGGCAAGCTGCATTGTCCCCTCCCCCACAGGCAGCACAGCAAGGAGGGTCACCCTGCCCCTGTGAATACCTGAGGCCCCACCCCTTATAATTTATAAGGTGCCCCAAGACAAAGAAATAGGGCCCAAATGAAAGAACACAGCAAAACCTCAGAACTAAGCAATGAGGAAATTGCCAATCTATCTGATGGAGAATTTGAAGCCCTGGTTATCGAAATGCTCACAGAAATGACTGAGCTTGGTTGAAAAATGGAAGAACAAATGAAAGATACCCAAAATGAAATAAAGCAAAATATTCAGGGAACAAACAGTGGAAAGAAAGAAACCAGGATTCAAAGCAATGATTTGGAACAAAAGGAAGAAATAAACATCCAACTGGATCAGAACAAAGAAACAAAAATCCAAAAAAATTAAGAGAGGCTGAGGATTCTCTGGGACAACCTGAAATGTTCCAATATACGAATTATAGAGGTGCCAGAAGGAGAAGAACAATAGCAAGAAATTGAAAACTTATTTGAACAAATAATGAAGGAAAACTTCCCCAATCTGGTGAAGGAAATAGAATTCCAAGAAGTCCAGGTAGCCCAAAAGTCCCAAAGAAGTTGAACCCAAAGAGGAACACACAAAGGCACATCATCATTAAGTTACACAAGATCAAAAACAAAGAAAAGATCCTAAAAGCAGCAAGAGAGAAGGAGACAGTTACCTACAAAGGAGTGCCCATAGGCTATCAGCTGATTTCTCAAAAGAAACTTTGCAGGCAAGAAGGGGCTGGAAAGAAGTATTTGAAGTCATGAAAGGACCTACATCGAAGATTACTCTATCCAGCAAAGCTTTCATTTAGAATGGAAGGGCAGATAAATTGCTTCCCAGATAAGGTCAAGTTAAAGGAGTTCATCATCACCAAGCCCTTATTATATGAAATGTTAAAGGGACTTATCTAAGAAAAAGAAGATAAAAAATGTGAACAATAAAAATGAATTTTGTACCAACAATCTTAAGTAATAAATAATTAAGGTTTATTACTTATTCTTTATTATAGTTTACTGACTAGATCTGGCAAAATGTAATGTACAGAAATCTCTATGAAATTTGGTGTCCCATCAAAGTAGCATCATCAAAAGCAGGTACTATTTGACAAAATAGCCCCATCACTCGTTCCAGACCAGACTTTTAGCTGGGAGTATTGAAAAATAAGGAGCAGATTCATCTCAGGGCCTGTGAGTCAAAATGGAGAAAAAAGAAGCAACAAAAAGTTTGTTCCACAAACTGGAGCACTAATAGTGAATATTATGTTAATAGCAAAATTCAATTGCATTCTATCACTTCTGACAAGTGAAAACAGCTGATAGGCAACAGAGATCTCTTTTGATATATCAGTTTTCTTTTCTTTTGACTTAATATTTTAAGAAAGATGTATGTTTACCTCTGCTACACACTTCTCTTAACCCATTCTATCAATATACCTGTTTAAAACAATAATCTCTCTTTATATGTATATATTTAATTATAACATAATCAAGTGATGTCTTTGATCATATTTTTTACTTATGTGCCTGCTTATTTTCTCTAAATTAAAAATTACTCTCATTTTTTTTATATCCAAGTCCTTCAACAGTCATATCATTTTTGACAGGAACAAATTGTTCTGAATATGTTGATTCTATTTGTTTCTTAGAAACTTCTCTCCTGGAAAATTTTCTCTTCATAACCAATCGAGACCTTTACTCTCTAGACAACTCTCATACTAGGGGTTCTCTCCTCTTCTGTTATGTTTAATACACATTACCATAGATCCTATCTCTCCTTTATTCTGCATGTTTGCTTTGGATGCGTCCATCCTCTAGTAGATTTATTTTTTTTTAATTGAATTTACTGGGGTGACAGTTCATAAAATTATGCAGTTTTCAGGGGGTACAATTCTATAATACTTCATCTGTATATTGTATTGTGTGTTCACCACCCCAAGTCTCCTTTAATACCATTTATCCCCCCTTTACCCTCTCCTACTCCACTTTTCATGTGGTAATTACCATGATGTTGTCTATGAAAGTTTTCTTTTGCTTAATCCCTTCACTATTTTCACCCACTCCCCTAACCCCTTCCCTCCGGCAACTATCAGTCTGTTCTCTGTATCTATGAGTTCATTTCAATTTTCTTTGTTAGTGTATTTTGTTTATTAGATTCCATATATAAGTGAAATCATATGGTATTTGTCTTTCTCTGATTGACTTATGTTACTTAGCATAATACTTTCCAGGTCCACACATGCTGTCGAAAAGGTTAAGATTTCCTTCTTTTTATGGCCAAGGAGTATTCCACTGTGTACATGTACCACTGTTGTTTTATTCACTCACCTAATGATGGGCAGTTGGGCTGCTTTTGAATCTTCGCTATTGTAAATAACACTGCAATGCAGATAGAGGTGCTAATATTCTTTCAAATTAGTGTTTCAAGTTTTTTTCGGATAAATTGCCAGAAGTGGAATCCCTGGGTCAAAAGGTAGACCCATTTTTCATCTTTTGAGATAACTTCTTACTGATTTCCACAGTGGCTGCACCAATCTGCATTCTCACCAACAGTGCATGAAGGTTCCCTTTTCTCCACATTCTCACCAACACATGTCATTTGTTGATTTACTGAGGATAGCCATTTTGACAGGTGTAAGGTAATATCTCATTGTTTTAATTTGCATGTCTTTGATGATTAGTGACATTGAGCATCTTTTCATATGTATTTTAACCATCTGTATGACCTTTTTGGAGGAGTGTCTATTTAGGTCCTTTGCCAACTTTTAAATTGTATTATTTGTTTTTTGATGTTGAGTTTTATAGTTTTTTTTTATTAATTTGCCAAAGTAATCTATATATTCAAAGCAATTATTATCAAGATACAAATGACTACAGAACTGTTCACAGAACTAGAACAAATATTCCAAAAATTATGTGGAACCACAAAAGACCCCAAATAGCCACAGCAATCTTGAGAAATAAAATCAAATTTGGAGTAATTCCACTACCTGATATCAAACTATACTTTATCCATAGTCATCAAAACAGCATGGTACTGTCATAAAAATAGACATAATGTTCTTCATCCATGCTGTCACAAAGGGTAAAATTATCTTCTTTTTTTATGAACAAGTAGTATTCCATTGTGTAAATGTGCCATAGTCGTTTTATCTACTCATCTACTGATGGACACTTAGGCTGATTTCAAATATCATTATGTTCAGTGAAATAATCCAATCAGAGAAAGACAAATGTCATATAATTTCATTCACATGTGGAATCTAATGAACAAACTGAACTAACAAGCAAAATAGACAGACTCACAGAGAGCAGGATGATAGCTTTGGGAGGTAGGGATGGGACTTAGGGGTGGAGAAATTGAGCAAAAATGAAAAAGTGATCATGGACATAAACAACAGTGTGATGATTGCAGAGGGTAGGGAGTGGGTAGAAGAGGAAGAGGGTATAAGGTAGATAAATGATAATGGAAAATACAGTAAAAATAAATAAAAATAAAAACAGACATGTAGATCAATGGAACAGAAGAGAGAGCTTAGAAATAAACCCATGTAATTATGATCAATTAATATTTGACAAAGGAGGCAAGAATATACAATGAGGTAGAGATAGTCTAATCATTAAACGATGTTTGTAAAATTGTACAGATACATGCAAAAATATGAAACTAGACTACTTTCTTATACCATACACAAGAATAAATACTTACATGTTAGGCTCAAAATCATAAAAAATCTTAAAAGAAAACATAGGTAGTAAAATCTGAGACACTTCTTGGAGCAATATTTTTCTGATATATCTCCTTGGGCAAAGGAAAAAGATAAACAAAAAACAGATGGGACTACATCAAACAAAAAAAGTTTTGCACAACAAAGGAAGCAAAAAAATGAAAAAGACAATCCACGAAGTGGAGGAACATATCCTCTGATACAACTGAAAAGGATTAATATCTACAGTTTATCTAGTAAATTTCTGAAAAGATATGCAAGAGATAGGAATTTTTTTCAGTCCTTTCCTCTCCTAAAATGCCATTATTATACTCTCCCATGAGATGGTGGGTTGGGCAATTATCAAATTCCCTTTGGAAAACTTCAAGGTATTTTTCCACTCTCTTCTGTATGTCATACTGCTATTGAGAAGCCTAATTCCATTATAATTCCTATTTTTTTATGTGCTTCTTTTTTTTCTGATAGTGTTTTTAGGATTTGTGTTTTTAGGATAGTGTTTTTAGGTTTTTAGGATAGTTTGTTTTATCCTGTATATTCTGAAATTTACCCTAATATCTATCAAAAATGTTTATTCACTGTGTTCTCATTAAGACCTTTCGAACAGAAACATGTATCTCATATTTTCTGATATTGTCATACTACCTTTGATCATTTTTCTCCTCCCTGTCTTCTCTTCTCTCTTTGTGGAACTCTTACTTGTCAGGTATTGAACCCACTAGATGATCCACAATTTCATCTTTTCTTTGTTTGTTCATCCCCTTATTTTCTGTGAAATCTCTTTCATTGTGTCTCCCAATCCTTTCATTAATTTTTTAGGTGTCACATCTTTGATTTCCATTTTTCCCTGACTGTTCCTTTGTTTTAACATCATGCTTTCATTTCAACGTTGAAAAACATTTTTTTATCTCACTGAGAATATGTGTTATGCTTCCTATGTAGATTTTTTAATATTGTCTCTCTTTCATTTAAGTTTCCATTATAAACTTAATTAATTTTACCCTTTAAGCTACTCTTGAGGTTTTCTATAAATATCTCTTGATTCTTGACTATGTATTTTTACTGGAGAGAGGTGTTGAAGGTCTTTTTGAATAGGCATAGCTCATTCACTTACTAGGGTTCATCATAGGGCAATCAGTCTGGCAGTGAAATATATTTTGTGCCAAAGTTTATTATGTTCTACTGTGGGACATTTTAGTATCCCCAGAAATAAAAATGTTCTCCTCTCCTGCATGCATGGTTATAAACTTGTTTTCTGGCTTTTTGAATAATGGGAGGGGGATAAGGAAAAAAGGTCACTCTAATCGATATGTAGAACTTCTACAAAAGTCCCTGCTTAAGAGCTCATGTTCCCAACTGCTCCTCTTTTTTCCTGTTGTCTCCAAGTCTGGATACATTCAAGTCCAGTTGCCATCTTTTTGTAGGTACCAGTCAGATTGGAATTGTAGTGGGGATGTGTAATTATTCCTTATGTAGATTTCCAACTAGGAGATCCAGTTTTAGTGCACTGCCTTCTTTGATACGGAAGTCTCCAATTACCAAGCTCTTCCATGGTCCTATGGCAAATGATTAATATCTTTTTGATATCTCCTCCATTATGCATCTAGATTTATTCATCATTTCTTCTGCTAAATCAAGAACCATTCTTTCTGCTTACCCTCTAGATATTAAAACTAAGAAATTTTATTATGACAATAACTTGTATAGCTTACAAGTAAAAAACAATATGTTGGGATAGGTGTAGCTCATATTAGAATAAAATAACTTGGCTTCCCTAGAAGATCTGCAAAAGCAGAGTCAGCTTGAGTCACTGTCACAGAAAGTACACTTTAATCAAAATGTCAATTAGATTGTTTAGTTTGTGCTTATGAAATGCATTTTTCCCTAAAATGCTTTGAGATAATTTGTCTTTTTGAGATGAATTGTATAACATAGTGGTTAAGAGCATGAGTTGTAAAGCTAGGTTCTGGTTTTGCATTCTTGTACATCTGTTTAATAACTAAATCAAGTGTTATTTTCCCTGTGCCTCGAGTTCATCTTTAAAATGGGAATGTCACAGAAAACTACCCTACCAAAGTATTATGAAAATTTTATTAAACAATAAAAAAGTTTACAACAATATGCAACAAATATTAAAGATTCTTTTGTACGGGAGAGCTAATATTATTTTCTAAGTTAGGAAATTTTGTCCATAAATTCTCCTACAATTTTTAAGAGCTGTTAACTTTGGTTTCATAGATTTCTCTAACTTATAATCTTATAAAGATATCTTAAACTTTAAACAAATATTTAGCATATTGCCACAACTAGCTTAGCTACAAATAAAACAATAATTAATGACAATTAATGACATTGGTTGAGTAGGAATCAAGAAAACAATGTACTCCTAAAGATAATGCATACCACCTAGAATTGTGAGAGGAGAAAGGAGGGAGAGAGGAAGGGAAGGGGCCTAAGACATGAGTCCATCGATATCTGCCATCAACTCAAAAAGGTTGCTGCAGGATCTAGAAGAAAATTTGCTATAGAACAGAGCAAATGATGTTAATACATTATTAAGGAAGTAGCTGTTGTTGGGATGAAGAAGGAAATGGTAAATTGTCCGTTGTCTTTTAAAACCATAATTTAAATTTTCACTCTCTAAACAACAGAGTTCCATGGCAGCCTTTTTCCTACACAACAAATTGCTCTTCTGGGCACATGTGTTTTCTGAATTTTTGTACTTAATCAGATGACAAACAATCTACTCATTAGTCAAGTCAGGTGTTGATCTTCAAAACCCAGGTGAGATGAACATTTGCTTAAATTTTTTAACTGCTAAATTGACAAATAGAAAATTGGTCAAATTCCAATCAGCATATTAGCAAATATTTCACATAAGCATGTGGATCTTGGATCATTACTTTTCTGCTTGTTAACATTTTGTGGTTCTTATAAAGATGCAGTTAACATTTCTTGTTTGAAAGTAAAATTACTTTGTAGGTACCAGAATATCAATAAAATTCATATGAAGTAGTTTCCATTTTAAATTCTTAAACAATTTTATCTTGTACTGATTTCCTAATAAAAACCACTCCTTAGACTAAGAGAATAGTCAAGATTTGTTTCTAGATTAAAATGCCCTGTTTCCAAGTACAGGATTTTTATGGAAATGATTATTTTTTAATTGAAAATATTTAGAAAATAAAATTTATATCCAATTCTTCTGCCAGAAGTATCAGATATTAATTTCCCTAATAGTTTGAGAAAAAAGAATAGAACAATTATTACTGACTTTTTTCAATAAGAAAGCTCTTCTTAATATTGTTTTAATAAAAATGGCTAAAGAATATAGAATGAATAACAATAATCAGTATTATCAATCATAAAAAATAATTTAAAACTTCACATATATGCTGAAAGATTTTCCCAAGAGTAAACTACAAATGTTATTCAGTGATTTTATAGAAATTATGATTTCCATAACCAATTTGTGTGCTGATCAATATTTAGCAATGGGCTTCCCAGGGAAGTGAAAACCCTGATTTGTAGTATTTTTACCAATGTGTGGCTGTAAATACTCCCACCACGGCTCATTTCAAGCTCCTAAAGTAATGTTTATCAGTTTACAAAAATATTTAAAATGTTAACAATGAACTAACTGCATCATACCATTGTATCCACTCTCTAGACTAAATGTACAGTATGAATTTCTGCTGTTGATTACATTTATGAGTTCTAGTTCAAATTTTTATCAGGAAACATTTGAAAGTAAAAAAAAAAACAAACCCATAATATATAATAAAGAGACTTTGACAAGTTCTCTTACATTTGTTCTAAAGTATTTACAATTTTATTTCTAACATAATCTATTACAGATGGTGTGTGTGCTTTACTATGTAGTTTACAATTCAGTGTCTGTCCTATGAACTGAGTCATTATATCACGTGTGATAATTTTGCTATTTCATTTGTTGTGAGCATGCTTCACTTTGGCACTTATTAATTATAAGCATGAGTGTGTATGCATACATGTGGAAGGCATTCTGGGTAATTCTGCTTTTCACAGGTGATTATGGTAAAAAGTGAGATTAAGCTTCCAAAAATGCTTCAAAGTAATACCCATACAATGAAATTTAATTTTAAAGCAATTCAAAAACAGCCTGGAATTAACAGCCTATTCCAAGGTTACTCACAATGATATTTGAATTCATATTTCATTTCACAGATATTGAACTGACTAATTAGCTACAATATGATATGCTTTTGTCAAAGATAAGTCCAGCCTGGCTGGAGTAGCTCAGTGGATTGAGCGTGGGCTGGGAACCAAAGGGTCCCGGTTCGATTCCCAGTCGGGGAACATGCCTGGGTTGCGGGCCAGGTCCCCAGTGAGGGCCATGTGAGAGGCAACCATACACTGCTTTCTCCCTCTCTTTCTCTCTCCCTTCTCCTCTTTCTAAAAATAAATAAAATAAAATCTTAAAAAAAAAAAAAAAGATGAGTCCAAATGTTTAATTCAGTCAAAATCACAAACTTACTATATTTTCATTAAAAATATGTTTGCACAGGAATGTCTTTCTTGTTCAAACCAAAACTTATTCTTGCTTCTTTTTAATATTATTTCTCCTTTTTCTACATTGTATGACACCTTGCCTGCTAATTTGTTCATTGCTTTTGTACCTACTTAATTCTAACACTCCTGAAGATGGAGGCATAGGTAGATATACTTTGCTTCCTTGCACAACCAAAATAAGGACGACAGCAAATTTAAAAACAAAAAACAGAGCAGGGAAGCCAGTCACCCCTAGGAGAGACCTAGATGCTTGAAGTTGCTAGGGGAATAAAGGCACAGTGGTGGGCACACAGCAGGGGGCATTCCCTACCTTGGAGTGTAGTCTTTGGCTGAGATAGTACCAGTGAAATGAGGGAGCATGGAGACACCTGGAGATGGGAGAAGAGTTGGACCTTGACTGACCGTGACCCAGAGAGTCTAGGGACTGATCAGAGATTTGGGTTGTGTGAAAAGCCAGGTGCTTGTTAGGAATGGCAGCCCACAACCAAGGAGAATTCTCAAAAAAAAAAAAAAAAAAAAATGGCACATAGCTGCTGTGCAAGGACCTCTTCTGCCAGTAGCCTGGCCAGCAAAGACAGAGGAGGAGGGGCGCTGCATGGACTGATCAGAAGAGGGCAGTAAGGGCTTAGAGAGTCAGCAGTCCCCACAGAGACTTAATTTAATAGGGGAACTAAACTGCCTGGTAGGGACTTTGAGAGTGTGCAGCACCCAGGTCAGCAAAGAAGGAGGAGGAGGAGTGCCAGTTGCTCCTAATCAGTGCACCTCACTGGTGGCAGAATGTGGTGGACTAAAGGCCCTGGCCTGCCTCAGATGGACAGTGGGAGTGGCTCAGCGCTTTGAGGACTTGGGATGGAGGCTGGGCAGCTATGAATATTGCGGCCCAGCCCCAGCCCTCGTCCTCTCCAAACCACAGGAAAGGAAAAATGAAGTCCCAGGCCCCCTCTGCCTGCAGCATCCAGGAAGATCAGCAAGAGGCTTTTTCTTTTCTTTCCCCCCTCCCCCCCGCCAAATGTGAGACAATAAGACCTGGAGCTTTGAAAGGACCAAAGACTGATCCAGAGAGAGATCAGAAGGCTAACAAAAACAACTGAGAAGCTGAGACAAATTTCACTTTGCTATCCTACAGAACTTGCCTTTTAATTTTAATTTTTATTATTTCTTTTATTTTATTATTATTATTATTATTTTATTTCTCTTCTCTCCAGTTTTCCTCAGTTTGTTTAACTGCATTGTTTGGTTTTCTTTGTTCTCCCTTTCACATTGCATTTTAATTTTTCTTCTCTAACTTCACTCATTTTCCAATAACACACTACTCTTGGTCTTTTACTTTCTATTCTTTTTACTCAGATCATATATTTCTTGTCATATTATTGTTGTTTTTATACTAATGTAAATAATTGTGTTCCATGTTACTGTAAATCCTACACAGCACCCCTCTCTGGTCTTGACCCATTTCACTACCTTCTGAGCTTTATTATTGCTATGGTTAACTTTATTCTCTTGCATACTACGTCTAATTTCTACTCCTTACTCTCACTATATCTCACCATCTAACCTCACACAACTACTCTGTTTTCTGGATTCAGCTCACATTCTTTCTCCCCTATAATAAGTCTTATCTCTTCTTCACCTTTTATAAAAGTATCTATTTGGGTGAAATATCATGGTTACTACTGTACTTCTCCAAAGGATCTCCTATCTGTTCTCCACTTGTGTAGAAATTACTACAAACAACTATATGCCAAGAAATTTGAAAACATGGGTGAAATGTACAAATTTCTAGAAAAATATAATCTCCCAAAACTGAATAAAGAAGAACCAGAAAGCCTGAACAGATCAATAACAGCTGGTGGCATTGAAGCAGTAATCAAAAATGTCCTCTCACACAAAAGCCCTGGACCAGATGGTTTCACAGGAGAATTTTACAAAATATTTAAGGAAGAGCTAACCATATCCTTCTCAGATTATTCCAAAAAATTCAAGAAAAGGGAAGACTCCAAAACTGTTTTTATGAAGCCAGCATCATCCTAATTCTAAATCTAGATAAAGATACAAAAAAGAAAGAAAACTAAAAGCCAATATCACTGATGAACATAGACACAAAAAACCTCAACAAAATATGAGCAAACCAATCCAACAATACATTAAAAAGATCATACACCATGATCAAGTGGGATTCATCCCAGGGATGCAAGGATGGTACAATATTCACAAATCAATAAATGTAATACAGCACATAAACAAAAGGAAAGAAAAAAATTACATCATATCAATAGACGTGGAAAAAGCATTTGATAAGGTACAACACCTACTTATGATAAAAACACGCAGCAATGTGGGAATAGAGGTAGCATTCTTCAACGTGATAAAGGCCATATATGAGAAACTTAAAGCCAACATCATACTCAATAGGTGAAAACTAAAATCAAGAACTTAGACAAGAATGTCCACTTTTACCACTTCTATTAAACACAGTTTTGGAAGTCCTAGCCACAGTGATCAGACAAGAAAGAGAAATAAAAGGCATCCAAATTGGAAAGGAGGAAACAAAACTGTCACTGTTCATAGATGATATGATAGTGTATGTAAAAAACCCTATAGACTCCACCAAAAAACTACTCAACCTAAAAAGTGATTTTGGCAAAACAGCAGCATTCAAGAGAACCCAAATAAACACAATCAGAAATGAAAGGGGAGAGATTACAACTGATACCACAGAAATACAAAGGATTGTAAGAAATTACTATGAAAAACTACATGTCTAGAAATTTGAAAACGTAGGTGAAATGGGCAAATTTCTAGAAAAATATAATCTCCCAAAACTCAATAAAGAAGAAGCAGAAAGCCTGAATAGACCAATAACAGCTGATGAAATTGGAACAGTAATCAAAAAGCTTCTGATACACAAAAGCCCTGGACCAGACTGTTTCACAGGACAATTTCACAATGCATTTAAGGGAGAGATAACCCTCATCCTCCACAGAATATTTCAAAAAATTCAAGAAGATGGAAGACACCTAAACTCTTTTTATGAAACCAGCATCATCCTAATCCCCAAACCAGATAAAGACATAACAAAGAAAGAAAACTTCAGGCCAATATCGCTGATGAACATTGATGCTAAAATCCTCAACAAAATATTGGCAAACCACATCCAGCAATATGTTAAAAAGATCATATACCATGATCAAGTGGGATTCATCTCAGCGATGCAAGGATGGTACAATATTCGCAAGTCAATAAACATAATACACCACATAAACAAAATGAAACACAAAAATTACATGATCATATCAATAGATGCAGAAAAAGTATTCAATAAGGTACAACTCCCATTTGTGATAAAAACACTCAGCAGAGTGGGAATAGAGGGAGCATTTCTCAACATAATAAAGACCATATATGAGAGACCTACAGCCAACATCATACTCAATGGACAAAAGCTTAAAGCTTTCCCATTAAGATTGGGAACAAGACAAGGATGCCCACTTTCACCACTCCTATTCAACATAGTACTGGAAGTCCTAGCCACAGCAATCAGTCAAGAAAAAGAAATAAAAGGCATCCAAATTGGAAAGGAGGAAGTAAAACTGTCCTTGTTTGCAGATGACACAATAATGTACGTAGAAAATCCTATAGACTCCACCAAAAAACTACTCTACCTAATAAATGAATTTGGCAAAACAGCAGGATACAAAGTCAATACTCAGAAATCAAAGGCATTTTTGTACACCTACAATGAAATATCAGAAACATAAATCAGGGGAAAAATCCCATTTTATATAGCAACAAGAAAAATAAAGTACCTAGGAATAAATCTAACCAAGGAAGTAAAAGACCTGTATGCAGAAAACTACACAAAACAGAGGAAAGAAATTAAAGAAGACACAAACAAATGGAAACATGTACCATGCTCATGGATTGGAAGAATTAACATCATCAAAATGGCCATATTACCCAAAGCACTCTATAGATTCAATGCAATCCTTATCAAAGTACCAATGACATATTTCACAGATATAGAACAAACATTTCAGAAATTTATATGGAACCATAAATGACCCCAAATAGCTGCAGCAATTTTGAGAAAGAAGAACAAAGTGGGAGGGATCGCAATACCTCATATCAAACTATATTACAAGGCCACTGTAATCAAAACAGCCTGGTACTGGCATAAAAATAGGCTCATAGACCAATGGAACAGAAGAGAGAGCCCAGAAATAAATCCAAGTCTCTATGGGCAATTAATACTTGACAAAGGTGGTAGAAGCATAAAATGGAGTAAAAATATCCTCTTCAACAAATGGCATTGGGAGATCTGGACAGCTACATGCAAAAAATGAAACTCAACCACCAACTTACACCATACAGAAAAATAAACTCAAGATGAATAAAAAAGTTAAATATAAATTATGACACCATAAAAATCCTAGAGGAGAACATAGGCAGGAGAATCACAGATAATTCACACAGCCATATTTTCACCAATATGTCCCCTAGAGCAATGGATATAAAGGAAAGGATAAACAAATGGGACTTCATCAAAATAAAAAGCTTCTGCACAGCTAAAGATCGCAACATTAAAATGAAAAGGGAACCAACCGTGTGGAAAAATATACTTGGCAATGATATCTCGGACAAGGGTTTGATCTCCAAAATATATAAAGAACTCACATGACTCCACTCCAGGAAGGTAAACAACCCAATTAAAAAATAGGCAAAGAACCTGAACAGACATTTTTCCAAGCAGGACATACGGAAGGCCCAGAGAAATTTAAAAAGATGTTCAGCATCACTAGCCATCAGAGATGCAAATTAAAACCAAAATGAGATACCACTTCACACCGGTCAGAATGGCCATCATAAACAAATCAATGGATCAACAAACTAGTGTTTGAGAGGTTGTGGAGAAAAGGAAACCTTAGTGCACTGCTGGTGGGAATGCAGACTGGTACAGCCACTGTGGAAAATAGTATGGAATTTCCTTAGGAAACTAAAAATAGAACTGCATTATGACCCAGTAATACCAGTGCTGGGATTATACCCTAACAATCCTGAAACACCAATTCAAAAAAGCTATGCACCCCACTGCTTATAACAGTACAATTTACAATAGCCAAGTGCTGGAAGCAACCTAAGTGCCCATCACGAAATAAGTGGATTCAAAAACGATGGTACATTTACAAAATGTAATACTATCCAGCAGAAAGAATGAAGAAGCTCCTACCCTTTGTAATAGCATGGATGGATCTGGAGAGCATGATGCTAAGTGAAATAAGCCAGAGGGTGAAATACCATATGATTGCACCTGTAAGTGGAACCTAATCAACAGAACAAATAAGCAGGCAACATGCAACCAGAAACATTCAAATAAAGAACAAACTGACAGTAACCAGAGTGGAGGGGGGAGAGGGATAATGGGGGATAACAGGGGTGGGTTATCCATGAACATGTGTAAAGGACACATGGACAAATCCAAAGGGAGATAGGTTCGAGAGTGAGAGATGGGAATGGGTGGGGCAGGGAAATGTGGTGTGGTGAAAATGGAGACAACTGTACTTGAACAACAGTAAAAAAAAAAAAAAGAAAATATACAGGGAATCAACAGTGACGGGAAGGAAACTGGAATTCAAGTCAACAATTTGGAGCAGAAGGAAGAAATAAACATTCAATCAAAACAGGATGAAGAAACAAGAATAAAAAAAAAAATGTGGAGAGGCTTATGAATCTCCAGGAAAACTTTAAATGTTCCAAAATCTGAATCATAGGGGTGCCAATAGGAGAAGAGAAAAAGCAAGAAATTGAAAGCTTATTTGAAAAAATAATGAAGGAGAATTTCCCTAATCTGGCAAAGGAAATAGACTTCCAGGAAGTCCAGGAAGCCCAGAGTCCTAAAAGATTTGGACCCGAAGACAAACACACCAAGGCACATCACCATTGTTACCCAAGATTAAAGATAAGGAGAGAATTCTAAAAGTAGCAAGAAGAAAGGAGGGAGTTACCTACAAAGGAGTTCCTACAGGGCTATCAGCTGATATCTCAAAATAAACCTACACACAAGTAGAGGCTGGAAAGAAGTATTTGAAGTTATGAGAGAGAAGGACCTATGTCCAAGATTACTCTATCCAGCAAAGCTATCATTTAGAATGGAAGGGCAGATAAAGTGCTTCTCAGATAAAGTTAAAATAAAGGAGTTAATCATCACCAAGCCTTTATAATATGAAATGTTAAAGGGGCTTATCTAAGAAAAACAAGATCAAAACAGTAAAATGACAACAAACTTCTAACTATCAACAACTGAATCTAAAAAACAAAAGCAAGCAACTAGAACAGGAACAGAATCACAGAAATGGAGATCACATGGAGGGGTATCAGCAGGGAGAGTGTGGGAGGAGAATGGAGGAAAAGGTACAGGGAAAAAGAAGCATAAATTGCAAGTCCAAAATAGACTGTGGGCAGTTAAGAATTGTATAGGAAATGGAGAGGCCAAAGAACTTATTTATACAGCTTATGGACATGAATTAAGTGGTGGAGGATGCTGGTGGGAGGAAGGGTGCAGTGCAGAGGGAATAAAGGGGACAACTGTAATAGTATAATCAATAAAATATACTTTAAAAAGTTATTCTAATACTCTTCAAGATAATCTCTTAAATCCATTCTGCATTATCTCATGTATTCTTCCTTTTAGATCACACAAATTTAACCTTTATGTCAGTAATTTTTTAAATCATTACTTTATATATAAGGCTATTGGAGTCCAAGATTAACTTAAAATAGTTTTGAAATAATAAGTTCCTGGATCTTTGTCATTCTCTACCCTTATCTCAAATATCTCTTAACATTTTGTGCTGAAGTTAATCACCATTTATCTTGAATACATATGATGCTGTACCTAACTTTCCATATCAACCTGTTTCAGGTTTGGCAAATGGTGACAGCATGATTGTGATAATTAAAATGCCAACTGACTTAAAAACTCTACTTGGAGCTTTATGTACATTACCTTAATTGTTTTCAGTTGTCTAACCAAGTGGGTATGTTACTCATAATTTACAAGTAAAGAAATTAAGATATAGACAAATCCAGAAACAACACAGCTAGTAAACGGAAAAGCTAGAATTAAATGATATTTTGTCTAATCAGAGCCTATGTTCTTTCCATAATACCATACTATCTTTTAAATTAATAATATAGTAATGACACTATCATAGCCATGCTGCCTTTGTATAAAGTGTTTCTTTATAAGAAAATTAAAACCATCAAAAAATATCCCCCTCTTTCAAAGACAAATTTTTAGATGTTATAGAAGTAGCAATTATAAAATAGAAACATGGGATTTTGATCTGCCAATAATTTTACTAAGTGGAATTTTTGACATTTTGGGTTTTTGATTAACCAAGCCAAGGTCCTGCTGTTTCCTCAGTAAAAGAAAAGGAACAAAATGAAAAAGAGAAGCTTTTAAATTGGGTTATGGAGAAACAGAATAAAGCACGTGATAATGCCTTGGAAGACACTAAGAACAAAAAGAAACACCATAATTTAATCAAGGCTTAAATACTAATAAGAAAAATCACAAAGAAAGACATTTTATGTAAGTGCTGCTAATTCAGAAAAGAAAGAAATGCAAGGAATTATCCCGACTGGAGGGTAGGAGATCACAGGAGACAGCTCAGTGCAGTGTGCAGCCTGAAATGAAAGGATGATTAAGGTTAAAATAAATCAGAAAGAAACCATTTGATGTTTTGGTGACAAGGATACTAGAGGAAGGTATACTAGGGATACTTGGGCAGCTGGGATGGGGCTGGGGGATCCACTTCCAAGATAGCTCAGCTACAAGGCTTCAAAATTGTTGCTGTCAATTCCTCTCCATGTGGGGCTTCCCACAGAGAGCTTCAGCTTCTGCACAGTGACAAAAGCCCACACCCCACGAGATAAAAAGTAGAAGCTGCCAGCTTTTCAAAGCCAGGGCCTGAAAACTGTCACAGCATCACTCTCCCCATAGCCTACTGGGCAAGCTGTCACAAAGCCCAGCATCAAGGGGAAAGACCATGAACCACCTCTCAGTAGATGTGGGGGTTATGTTTTAAAATAACTAATATTACCCAATCTGTATTTGAAGACTTCCAGTGGGGACTATAATTTCCAATGGAAATCATTCGCCTTGATAATTGTTCTGTAATCTGTGTTTTCCTATTATCAATACTTCCTCACATCGTCTCTAGTTCTATCTTTGAGATTGCATAGGAAAAAACTATTTAAACGATTTCAAAATAAATACTATGCCTCTGTTCATTTAAAAAAAATTGTATTGATTCTTGAGAGAGGGGAAGGGAGGGAGGGAGAGAAAGAGAAACATCCATGTGAGAGAGAAACATTGATTGGTTGCTTCTTGCACGTGCCTGGCTGGGGATGGAAACTGCAACCCAGCTGTGTACCCTGACGAGAAATCAAACTCCCTGCCTTTCTGTTTGTGAGATGCCGCCCTACCAGCTGGGCCACAACGGTCAGGGCTCCCTCTCTTCTTCCTCTGACTCAAATCCTGCCTCCAGCCTGCAGTTTTCCTGAAGTGTAAAATGACACATTACTGGCTCCTGCAAGTGTTCCTTCACCATCTCCATCAAACATCACGTACAACACTTGATTACTGTATGTCCACTCAAAAGCTTAGCTTAAGGAACTGCCTCCAACATTCCAGGTATTGTCTGACCAGTACAAAAATAGAGCAGGAATTTCATCATTCCTTCTTAGCTATATTTTAAGTTTCCATAAATGCAAATTAGCTGTTGTGGCAACTATACTATCCTGTAAACACGTATCAAATATTTTTCATTCATTCACTTGCATATGTTTATGAACTCTCTGTAACCTTAATAGTACATTGCTTTCCCCCCTGGGCAATAATTATTTTCCCAATAAAAATGCCTCCATTTTTGTCTATACCTACTTCAATAAATCTTACAGAATATTTTATAAAGCAAAATATTATGTGACAATATTTACTTTTGGGCTTTCTTGATTATTAAATAAAGTATAAATATAGTACACATAGAAAGTTGTAATAGCTACTGAGTCTCTCTTGTGTTACCCTTCCTTTTCTTAAAAAAAATTCTGTCCACATGTTATAGAATAAGAAGTATATCAATATTCTGTATTTGTATGTCTTGTACCTGTAAGTAATTGCCAAAAAGTAATTGAAGTGTGATATCAGACCATGAATAATTTTTAAGCCCTAAAAGCACAGAAAAAAATTAACAAATTTTTTTAAAGATTTTATTTATTTATTTTTAGAGAGAGGAGAAGGGAGGGAGATAGAGAGGGAGAGAAACAGCAATGTATGTTTGCCTCTTACATGGCCCTCACAGGGGACCTGGCCCGCAACCCAGGCATGTGCCCTGACTGGGAATCGAACCTGGGACCATCTGGTTCCAAGCCCGAGCTCAAAAAATTAACAAATTTAATAAATAGAAAATATTAACTTTAAATCAATGGATAACATAGCAAGCTAGGTCATTTCCATCGTTCCCTTCTCAAGTTCCTAACATGTTATCACCTAAGATGATATAGATGGAAACAAGAGACATATTTCTATTGGGAATATTTAAGCCAGAGGTTATCAAAATTTTTATTTCCTGAGATCCCTTTCCCCAGCATTCTGACTCAATCTTACTAGAGGAAGGGAGAGGGCTTTGTTATATGCATGTGTAATCCTGCCCTCCAAGAAAATCCATGTAGGTCTTCTGTGGATGGTACCTCGAGAAGCACAACTCCAGCCATCATCACTACCATTCTAGCATCTTTAGTATAATGTATCGTCTACACTGCTATCTCTGGTGTTTGCAGGCTAAGTCACTTACTCAGCTGCCCTGTGTGTATGTGTGTGTGTAGGGTAATTAAACAAAGAGTTTTAGGTTGCCTTCCAAATACCAATTCTCCTTAACAGCTTTCATTTTTCATTTCATACACATGTTTGTTTATTAATTCAGTGTATCAGATACTTAAACAGCTCTTGTGATATTTACATATTATATAGAAGATTACAAAGATATCTAATATAATGTCAAGTTGTAATAAGTTCTATGAAGAAAAATAAAGCAGGAAAAGCATATAAAGAGAGGTGAAGAGAGATCTATTTTAGATAGGAAAACAAGGGAAGAATTTCTTGAGGAGGTGCATTTTGAGCAGATTTTTTTTTTCTCTTTTTTTAAACTGTGGTTCTAGTACGGTTGTCTCCATTTTCCCATCACCACTCTGCCTCAATGCAGGCATCCCCACCTCCCACCCTGTATCCTACCCCTCTTTGGTTTTGTCTATGTGTCCTTTATACATGTTCCTTGACAACACTTCCCATTTCTGCCCCCCATTATCCCCTCCCACCTCCCTTCTAGTTACTGTCAGTTTGTTCTTAATTTCAATGCCTCTGATTATATTTTGTTTGCTTGTTTGATTTCTTGATCAAGTTTGACTTATAGGTGAGATCATATGGTATTTGTCTTTCACTGCCTGGCTTTTTTCACTTAGAATAATGCTCTCCAGTTCCATCCATGCTGTCAAAAGGGTAGGAGCTCCTTCTTTCTTTCTGCTGTGTAGTATTCCATTGTATAAATGTATCATAGGTTTTTGACCCACTCATTCACTGATGGGCACTTAGGTTGCTTCCAGCACTTGCCTATTATAAATTGTGCTGCTATGAACATTGGGGTGCATAGGTTCTTGTCAATTGGTGTTTCAGGATTCTTAGGGTATAATCCCACCGGTAAAATTGCCAGGTCAAAAGGAAGTTCCATTTTTAGTTTTCTGAGGAAATTCCATACTGTTTTCCACAGTGGCTGCACTAGTCTGCATTCTCACCAACAGTATACTAGGGTTTCCTTTTCTCCACAACCTCACCACGCTTGTTTATGATGGCCATACTCACTGGTGTGAGGTAGTATCTCATTGTGGTTTTAATTCACATCTCTCTGATGGCTAGTGATGCTAAGCATCCTTTCGTATGTCTCTGGGTCCTCTGTATGTCCTCCTTGGAGAAGTGTCTGTTCAGGTTCTTTGCCCATTTTTTAATTGGATTGTTTGTCTTCCTGGAGTGGAGTCATGTGAGTTCTTTATATATTTTGGAGATCAAACCCTTGTCCAAGATATCATTGCCAAGTATATTTTTCCATATGGTTGGTTCCCTTTTCATTTGGCTGTTATTTTCTTTAGCCATGCAGAAACTTTTCACTTTGATGATGAGTTGATAATGATATCAAGGAAGAAATCAAAAAGTTTCTGTAAACAAATAAAAATGAACACATAACAATCCAAAACTTATAGGACACAGCAAAGGCCGTCCTGAGAGGAACATAGTGATACAGGCCTACCTAAAAAAGATAGGAACACTTCAAATAAACAACATAACCCTACATCAACTAGAACTGGAAAAACAACAACAAACAAAGCCCAGAGTGAGTAGAAGGAAGGATAATCAAGATTAGAGCAGAATTAAATGACATAGAGACCAAAAGCACAATTCTAAAGATCAATAAATCCAGGAGCTGGTTCTTTGAAAATACGAACAAAATTGACAAGCATTTAAGCAGACTCATGAAAAAAAAGAGAGGACCTAAATAAAGAAAATCAGAAATGAAAGAGGAGAGATTACAATTGATACCACAGAGATACAAAATATTGTCAGAAATTACTACGAACAATTATATGTCAAGAAATTTGAAAACATGGGTGAAATAGACAAATTTCAGGGAAAATATAATCTCCCAAAACTGAATGAAGAAGAAGCAGAAAGCCTGAACAGGCCAGTAACAGGTAGTGAAGATGAAGCAGTAATCAAAAAACTCCCGTCACACAAAAGCCCTGGACCAGATTCTTTCACAGGAGAATTTTGCAAAACATTTAAGAAAGAGCTAACCCCTATCCTTCTCAGTCTATTCCAAAAAATTCAAAAATAGGTAAGACTCCCAATCTCTTTTTATGATTACTGCTTTTTAATATTTTCTTCTTTCTGAAATTCACTTTGGCTTTAATTTATTCTCGAATTTCTTAAATTTTGATTATTGGTTTAAATTTTACTCTCTTTAAAAAAATAATGCCTATGATGCTACATATTTCCTTATAAGCACAGCTGTATAAGAACTTTTTATTTATTGCATTTTCACCTCATTCAGTTTAAAATATTTTAAGTCCTCTTGAGACTTACTCCTGAATATTCCCCGTTTTGTTTAATTTCTAAATATTTACATTTTCCCAGATATATTTTATTGTTGATTTCTAGTCTAAATATGTCATGGGCAATATATATCCCTTTTATAATTTTAATTACTTAAATTCTTCATGGTATAATGGCCCTGTTTTGAGCCTGTACTATGTGTACTGGAAAATTTTATATTTTGCTGTTATTTGGTACAATTTCCTATAAATGTTCATTAGATCCTATCAGTTGATTATAAAACACAGTTTTTCTAATATTTCCTAATTTTTTGACTAGTTATTGTGTTGATTACTGCGATAAGGATGCTGAACACTCCAACTAGTTTTAATGGTCATTTTGTCTATTCTATCAGTTCTTTCAGATATGTTCACATACATTTTGAAGCCATCTTACTTGAAGCAAACACTTAGAATTATTCCTACTTCTTGAGTAATAATTTATTATTATGTGATATGCCTATTTTTCTTCTAATAATTTTCTTTGCTCTGAAATCTACTTGTCTGAAAATAATATAAGCATTCCAGCATTTCCTTGATTTTTATTTGGATGTTATTTTTCCATTATTTTACATTTAACTACCTTAATTTGAAGTGAAATTTTTCTTTTTTTTTTTAAAGATTTTACTTATTTATTTTTAGAGAGAGGGGAAGGGAAGGAGAAAGAGAGGGAGAGAAACATCAATGTGTGTTTCCTCTCCTGTGCCCCCCTACTGGGGACCTGATCTGCAACCCAGGCATGTGCCCTGACTGGAAATTGAACCAATGACCCTTTGGTTCACAGGCCTGCGCTCAATCCACTGAGCTACAACAGCCAAATATTGATTTAAGGACATATTGGCAGCCTGGATTTTTAAAATTGACCTAATTATTAAATTTATAATTTCATATAATAAGGGCTTGGTTATGATGAAATCCTTTAACTTGACTTTATATAAGTTATATATATAATTTGTCCTTAAATATATATATATATTTATGTCCTTATATATGTCCATATATATATATATATATATCCTTAAATCAATACTAGACCATTCATATTTAATGTAATTCTTCATATGTTAAGGTTTAAATCTTTACTGAATTACTTGTTTTCTTTTGAATGCTTCTATTTTTTACTCCTTTGTTTATATTTTCTTCTATCTTCTGGGTTATTTTTATTTTGAATTATCTTTATTTATTTTTTAAATATATTTTATTGATTATGATATTACAGTTGTCCGCTTTTTTTCTCCCCTTTATTACCCTCTGCCTTGTACCCCTCCTCCCACCAGCATTCCTCCCCTTAGTTCATGTCCATGGGTCATATATGTAAGTTCTTTGGTTTCTATATTTCCTATACTATTCTTAACTCCCCTGTCTATTTTGTACCTATAATTTATGCTTCTTTTACCCCGTACCTTTCCCCCATTTCTCTCCCAACCCCCTCCACTCTGATACCCCTCCATGTGATCTCCATTTCTGTGATTCTGTTCCTGTTCTAATTGTTTGCTTAGTCCATTTTTGTTTTTATTTTTTTAAGGTTCAGTTGTTGATAGTTGTGAGTTTGTTGTCATTTTACTGTTCTTAGTTTTGATCTTCTTTTTCTTAGATAAGTTCCTTTTATATTTCATATAATAAGGGCTTGGTGATGATGAATTCCTTTAACTTGACCTTATCTGGGAAGCACTTTATCTACCCTTCCATTTTAAATGAGAGCTTTACTAGATAGAGTAATCTGGATGTAGGTCCTTGACTTTCATAATTTAAAATATGTTTTTCCAGCCTCTTCTTGCCTGTAAGGTTTCTTTTGAGAAATCAGCTGACAGTCTTGTGGGAACTGCTTTGTAGGTAACTGTCTCCTTTTCTCTTGCTGCCTTTAGGATTCTCTCCTTATGTTTAATCTCGAGTAATATAATTATGATGTGCCTTGGTGTGTGCTTTCTTAGGTCCAACTTCTTTGGGATTCTCTAAGCTTCCTGGAGTTCCCGGAAGTCTATTTCTTTTGCCAGATTGGGGAAGTTCTCCTTCATTATTTTTTCAAATAAGTTTTCCATTTCTTGCTCTTCCTCTTCTCCTTCTGGCACCCCTAGGACTCACATGTTGGAATGTTTAAAGTTGCCCTGGAAGTTTCCAAGCCTCTCCTCATTTTTTTGAATCCTTGTTTCTTCATTCTCTTCTGGATGAATGCTTATTTCTTCCTTCTGGTCCAAATTATTGACTTGAGTCCCAGTTTCCTTCTCTTCATTTTTGGTTCCCTGTACATTTTCCTTTATTTCATTTTTCATAAAATTTACTTTTTCCTCTATTTTGTGACAATACTCAACCAATTCTTTGAGCATCCTGATTGCCATTGTTTTGAACTGTGCATCTGATAAGTTGGCCCTCTGTTTGTCACTTAGTTGTATTTTTTCTGGAGCTTGATCTGTTCTTTCATCTTGGTCATTTTTTTTTTTTTTTGTTTGTGTGCACCTGTTACTTAGTAAGGGGCAGATCCTTAGGTATTCACCAGGGTGGGAAAACCTACATCACTGTGTTGTGGTACTGTATGTGTGGTGTGGGGGGTCACTAAGAGGGAACAATGCAGCTTGTTCATCTCTCCACAGACATTCAGTCACTTCCACCATTACCCACAAACAAATTGGGCCCTTCTGGTGCTGAGTACCAGAGTGGTGGGTTTATGTACATTATAGGACCCCGTGGGTCTCTCCAACAATCTCTCCTGTGAGGCTGGGAGTTTCTCCTGCCACCTCAACCTCCACAGGTATTTTCAGACAGAGGTTTTGAGGCTTTATTTCCCCACACTGGAACCCAAGGTTGCGGGGTCTGTCTCCCTCCCCAGTTGTTCCTCCTGGTTTATCTGTACACAAATGTGGGGCCACCTGCTCAGCAGCTGCCACCTCACCAGGTCCACCAGTCACTGCTTTGCTGTGAATCCTCTCCCTGTCTGGCTGCCAGTCTCTACCCCTCCTATCAGTGTAGATGAATGCTTCTTTAACACTTTGGTTGTCGGACTTCCATACAGTTTGATTTTCTGTCAGTTCTGGTTGTATTTTGTTTTAAGTTGTTGTTGTTGTTCTTTTGGTTATGCAAGGAGGCACAGTGTGTCTACCTATACCTCCATCTTGGCCAGAAGTCTAAATAATCTGAATTATCTTTAGTATTTGAGGATATTTCTTTGCATAGTTTTTCCTTCAGTGGTTTCCCTAGGAAATACAAGATAGTCATATAAATCTTCTGGCCATCATATATGTATATATCATATAAATGATTGGTTTGTGGTTATATATATGTATGTGTGTGTATGCATGCATGTGTGTGTGTGTGTGTGTGTGTATGATAGGATATATATATATCTTATCATTGCTTTTACTAGCAACATTAGCATAAGTGCAATGTAGAATCTTTACTATATGCTATGTCCTTTTACTCTCTACATTTTGTAACATAGTTGAATTTAATGTCACCTCCATATTCATTGAGAACTACAATCAGATATTGTTATATTTCTCTCATTTAAAAAACCTCAAAGGGACAATTAGTTGATTATGGTTGACCACATATTTACTTTTTTGATTCCACTATTTTTTCTTTATTTTTGATGATCCTAGTTGCTTTTTCTATTATTATTTCCTTCATTTCTATGGAACTTTCTTTAGCACTTTGTTTATAGCTGGTCTGCTGGTGACAAATGTCTGAGTTTCTGTGGTCTGATATTATTTTTATTTCTCTTATGTTCCTGAAGGATATTTTTTGTAGATGTAGAGTTTGAAGCTGATAGTTTTTTTATTCAGCATTTGAAAATGTTGGGCTATGTCCTTCTGTCCTCCATGTTTGTTTGTTTTTAACTTTATTTTTGTTTACACTATTACAGATGTCCCCTTCTTTTGCCCACCTACACCCAGCCTTCAGCCCTCTTTCCCTTCACCACACCGTTGTCTGTATCTATCAGTTATGCATATATGTTCCATGGCTAGTCCTGTCACCTTCTTCCATCCCTCTTCCCTCCCTCCTTCCCTCTGACAGCTGTCAGTCTGTTCTATGTTGTTATTCCACTGGAGGTAACACATTACATCTCTGAATACTTTCAAGGTTTTTTTTTTCTTTTTAGACACAAAATATTTTATTTTGATGTGTTAGTGTAGATTGTTTTGTATTTACCTTGTTGATAAAATTGGAAAAGATTTCAATCTTCATTTCTTTAAATATTTTTTCAGCCATCTACTCTTTCTTTTCTTCTGAGACTCAGTGATAGAACTATTAGATCTTTTAGAGTTATCCAAAGGTTCTTCCACCTGTGTTCACTTTTTAAAATTATGTTCATTTTTGTTCAAATTAGATAATTTCTATTAATCTATTGTAAACTCTGTGACCATATTTTTTTTTCCTAGAAAACCTATTTTGGGGGTTTTTATTTCCAGTTTTAAATTTTAATTTGCTTTTTTATGTACATTATTTATTATTTTGAGATGTTCCATTTCTTTACCTAATTCCAGAGGGTCTACAATTGTATTGGAGCACTTTTATGATAGCTGATTAAAAACCTTCCCAGTAATTTTATTATCTGTGTTATCTCAGTGTTCATACCTGTTGATTGATTTTCTAATTGCGTATGAAATATCTCTTGTCCTTGGTATGACAGCTCATTTTGGATTGTGTTTTGCTACCATTGTGAATTATTTATATTTTAGCAGGTAGTATACCTGTTTAGGTTCAGAATTCAAGTGTTACTCTAATTTTGTAGCTTATAACTAAACATCAGTTTAGTTTCAAATCTTTTCCAGTGCTCTTCTGGTATGTAATACCCATGTGCTCCTCTGCCAATCTAAAACCTGGGCAATACTATGCACTTAATCTTGAAAACTTCTTTGTAAGGATACTATAATTATGGCTAACATTGCAATTATGAACACTTATGATAGTCTCATTTTGTAGATGATGAGACAATTTCTCAAATATTAAGTAATGACTAAGTTGTTTCAGAACACAGACATGCACTTGTAGTTCCAAGTCCCATATTTTCTTAGGGTTTGTTGGGTTTAGAAGTTGACCAAGCATTCAAGCATTGCAACCATAGCTTGTACTTACAATAATAGAAAAGATAAATCTGGAACAGAGACAAGGTCTGATTCTCTAAGGTTTTGTAATGACAGAACAAAAAAAGACTAAGACTTTGTTGAATTCAAACTTGGATTCACTGAACACTTAAAACATGAGAGTGACTTAAAACAGCTCTTTGGCAACATTGATCTGACAACAGAGTATATAATAAATGGGAGTGTTGATACAAGTCAGACAAGAGTGCAGTTAGTGAAACATTGCAGGAATCATTGGAATGTAGTTTTTTATATACTATCAGTATGTGGATTCCATTGGGGTAGAACATGAATTTAGAAAGGATTATAGATTTGTAAAAGCAAACTATCTGTAATTACATCAATAGAGATTAAAATGATATAGACCACAAGTTTTCATTCTCTAGGACATATGATCATGTCCAAATAGGATCAAAAGAAATGCCTCTCAAGACAAACCAGAGATTACTTAACAGCTTCATAGAGAATTTATCTTTTATGGGGGGAGGATTGAATGTGGGAGTAGGGGTAGGCAAGGCAGGGGAGAGTAATGAAGGGTGGAAATGGGGACAACCACAACTGAACAATAAAAAAAAATAAAAAAAGAAAATACATAAAAATATGTATGCTAATATACATCAGATTTAGCATTGTGGATATCTTTGGGGTAAGAACTAGAAAGGTCTGTGGTTAGCAGACATTTACAGAAAACTATGTCTATTTGTATTGTGTTGACATTTAAGTGTGGTATTTAAATTATCAGTATCATATTATCATTTGTATTATATCATATGATATTAGTTGTCATTTATATAGTGTCATTCTTCATGTCATTGTATATCTGAAATATTTCATAACTAAACATTTGAAAAAGACTGAATTAAAAGGGAGGCCTTATATAAAACTTGCAAGAAAATTAGTTTTTTAGGTAGAATCAGAGGAAACACTAGTTACTAGAGGGGGACATAGTTATAGAAAGGTGTAGTTTGTTAGAAAGTTAGGTAGGCAGGTAGGTAGACAGAAAGGTAGGTGGGTAGTTTATTTTAAAGGAAACTGATTCTAAACCTCTATCTACAATTTCATTATATGTGCCCTTGGACAGAATATTTAATTTCTGTAAATCACCATTTCTTCATCTAAAACTGGAGATTAAAATGTTTACTATTTGTGCTTTGTGAAGATTATATTACAAAAAGCAGCTAGAGCCCAGTGACTGTCAAAATGCATACAGTTAGCAAGTATCATTTTCGTACATTTTACTTTAGTGATTTGAAAATAATTCAGAAGAAGCCATCATCAAACAGTTAAAATTCATTTAATATTTAATGAATTTGAGGAAAAGAGTATCTGACTTGTTTTCTTTCTTGTAATAGATACATAGAGATTTTAAAATCTCTATCCGGACAAGAAAAAGAAATAAAAGGCTTCCAAACTGAAAAGGAGGATGCAAAACTGTCATTGTTCGCAGATGACATGATAGTGTACATAGAAAATCCTATAGACTCCACCAAAAAACTACTCAACCTAATACGTGAATTTGTCAAAACAGCAGGATATAAAGTCAATATTCAGAAATCAAAGGCACTTTTGTACACCAGCAATGAAATATCAGAAACAGAAATCAGGAAAATAATCCCATTTGACACAGCAACAAGAAAAATAAAGTACCTAGGAATAAATCTAACTAAGGATGTAAAAGATCTGTACTCGGAAAACTATACAACACTAAAGAAAGAAATTAAGGAAGACACAAACACATGGAAGTACATATTGTGTTCATAGATTTGAGGAATTAACATTATCAAAATGTCCATACTACCCAAAGCAATTTATAGATTCAACACAATCCCTTTAAAGTACCAATGACATATTTCACAGATATAGTACAAACTTCAAAAATTTATATGGAACCCTAAATGACCCCAAATAGACTCAGCAATTCTGAGAAAGAAGAACGAAGTGGGAGGGATAACAATACCTGATATAAAACTATATTACAAGGCCACTGTAATCAAAACAGTCTAGACTGGCATAAGAACAGATACATAGATCAATAGAACAGAATAGAGAGCGCAGAAATAAACCCATGTCTGTGCAGTCAATTAATATTCAACAAAGGGGGAAGAAGCATAAATGGAATAAAAATAGCCTCTTCAACAAATGGCATTGGGAGATCTGGACAGCTACATGCAAAAAATGAAACTAGACCACCAATTTACACGATACACAAAAAATAAACTCAAGATAAGTAAAAGTTAAATATAAATCACAAAACCATAAAAACCCTAGAGGAGAACATAAGCAGGAAAATCTCAGATAGTCCACACAGTAATATTTTCATCAATATGTCCCCTAGAACAAGGGACATAAAGGAAAGAATAAACAAATGGGATCTCATCAAAATAAAATTTAAAAAAAACA